>VYXB01009552.1:0-39422 GCA_013397135.1 Pachyramphus minor | reverse complement strand
CCTCAGGGGCGTCAGGGCGGCTCCGCCCCCCCGGGCAGGGGCGTCAGCCCGGTGGATCTTCGGTATTCGCTCCGTCTGTGTCTCTCTCTCTCATTTCTTAGAGCTTTGGGTCTGGTGCCTTGTCTACAACTCCCACGGGAGGGGGTGAGGAGGGGCGGACACTGATCTAGTCTCTGTGGGGACCAGTGACAGGACCCCAGAGAATGGCCTGAANCCTCAGGGGCGTCAGGGCGGCTCCGCCCCCCCGGGCAGGGGCGTCAGCCCGGTGGATCTTCGGTATTCGCTCCGTCTGTGTCTCTCTCTCTCATTTCTTAGAGCTTTGGGTCTGGTGCCTTGTCTACAACTCCCACGGGAGGGGGTGAGGAGGGGCGGACACTGATCTAGTCTCTGTGGGGACCAGTGACAGGACCCCAGAGAATGGCCTGAAGTAGTGTCAGGGGAGGTTTAGGTTGGATATCAGGAAAAGGTTCTTCACCCAGAGGGGGGTTGAGCACTGGAACAGGCTCCCCAGGGCAGGCTTCAGACGAAGCCTGTCTGAGTTCAAGTGTTTGAAAGACGCTTTCAGGCACATATTGTGAATGTTGGGGATGGTCCCGTGCAGGGCGGGGAGTTGGTCTCGATGATCCTTGTGGATCCCTTCCAACTCAGCGTATTCTATAATTCTCTGATTCTTGTGCCATTTCATTGCTTTGAACCCTCTTGGCTCTTGACTGATCTCACCCCAATTTCATCCATCAAGGCTTATGCTGATTCTGTCATTTCTCATCTAATTTTATCCATCTGACTTTGTTCCTCATTTCTTTTTTTTTTTTTTTTTCCGATTATCAAAGCCCAGACAGTGGTAGTCTCACAAGCCCTTTACTGACAGTGTTCTTCTCTCTCTGCTCCTTTTCGATTCAAAAAGAGAGTAAGTTGGGACATGTGTAAAGCAGCTGCAGTTTCAAAGGTGGGTCTTAGATCTTGATGTTTAAACTTCCACCTGGCTCTGGATAGGCTCATCTAGCCCTCCCTAAGCACAATGCTCCAATGATTAAATGATTTTAAGTGACAGAAAAAAACCCAAGGAAAATAATTAGACAATGGGTAGGTACTTAGTACCCTACTAACTTCTTCAGCTTCGTTTTCTGTGAAATGAAGCAGCCATGCTGCCTGCCCTCAACAGGGAACACTGGGAGCATGGGAAAGGCAGCTGGAGAGCCTTGAAAGAAAAGTTGGAGCTTGGATTTCTCTGCTTTCAGACACACTCCTTGAAGATCTCTGTGCTCTGATTCATATCCTCTCTGCTTTAAATATGCATGGAAGAGACAGAGGCTTGATTGCTGTGCAAGACTGGGAGCCCTGGTTCCTTGCACCTGACTGGGCTTGTCTGCTCTCAGGTCTGGACACCCTTATCAGAAGGGCAAACTTGTGATTAAGAGTTTATTTCCATGCTTCTTGCGTGAGATCATCTGTAACCAGCTTTTCCCTCCCTTTCTAGAACACAAGACCCTTCTAGAAGGAAAGAGTGGTTGGTGACTCATGAGCTACTCTAATGGCCCTTGCATTTCTGGTGGGATTTGGCAAAAAAAAATACCTGCCAGCAGTGGCCTGTTGCATTTTCTGGCATTCAGGTGCCTCTAGCCTGATGGCTCTTCTTTCTGCTCTCCTGCCCCATGGGAAAAGCCTTGGGTTTTGCCCAGAGCTGACAGCTCGTCCTCATCACCTCCAGTTCCAGCAGATTTCCTGGAGCTGCTTGTCGCCCAGAGAGCTCAGCAGTCCCTAAGTAGCTAATGACTGGTGGTACAATATGTTATTCATTTTATTTCTCTGGTGACTCAAGTAGCTGGGTTGAGGCCAAACCACCTCCTCGTGTGATCTCCAAGGAGGAAAGACAGAAGGTTTCCTTCTTCCTGCTGTACTGAATGTGCTTTTCCCTGCTCTTTTGAGTGCCGGCTTTCCTTAGCCGTGTGTGACCAAGCCAGTGTGACAATAACAAAGGCGGATGTAAAAGAAACAAAAGTTACTGATGATGCACAGGGCTGTTTTCCGGGCATGCCACTCTGTTCCCAGATTTGGGAAAGAGTGGTGATTTAGCTCCAAAATGTGAATCATTCCTTGCTTGGCATCCCTTGGGAATGGTCCTAATAGCCTTGCCGGAAAATAAAATCCTTTTGGAAATACACAAAAGGTGCAATTAATCTTGTAAGTAAATAAATAAATGTGTATGCGACTCAGAGAAAAAAGTTTCTTTGGAAAATGATCTCAGCTGTCCCATGTGCATCTGACTGATGTTTCCACTAGCTGGGAACAGTGAGCAAATGGAGAGAAGGGGTCTTAGGTCAAAGGGTGCATAGGTGATGAGAAATGCTTTTTTCTTGGCTTTTTGATGTGTTCTTACCCTGGAGATGCTGCTGGTTCAAACATGCTGGACAGACTGTTAATCCTTTTCCAATG
Organism: Pachyramphus minor; assembly: GCA_013397135.1. Taxonomy (NCBI): domain Eukaryota; kingdom Metazoa; phylum Chordata; class Aves; order Passeriformes; family Tyrannidae; genus Pachyramphus; species Pachyramphus minor. The sequence continues at coordinate 36,989 of VYXB01009552.1, read as the reverse complement.
CTGTGGAAATCCCAGGTCCAGCAGGGTGTTACTAAAAAATACAGCTATTACCGAAGTTTTTCCGGCATGTATTAAGAACAATGATTTCCACAAGCTCCACTTCCTTGGGATTAGTAATGGTCTGAGGATAATGAACCTTCCACATCCTTGGTCAGTCAGTTCCTCCCAACCTTCTTGCTTCTCCCATGAGTGGTGCCATTGCCTGCAATGCTGGCTGCATTCCTGTGGGGTGCCTTGCACCACCAGAATGCCCTTTTTCCCTGTCACAGCACCAGGAGCCCTCCACCTCCCCACCATCATTCTGCTATGGGTCTTCCTCCCTCCCTGAGCAGCAGGGCTGGGAATGCTTACCTGCTTTCCCCTTCCTGCCTCACCTTGGTTTTGGGAAGAAGCTGGAAGCCAGCACTTGGTGGCAGACGTGGGGATCGCAGTAGTTTTGAGGGAGACTGCCCCAAAACAGGTTCACCTGAAGTGACAATAGGGCAGAGATTTGGATGTTTAAAACAGGCAGCCTTGCCCCAGTTAACTGAGTTTCCAAAGCACTCAGCTCTGATTTTTCAAGCATTTCAGTCACTAAAGCATCTCAGAAAGGGGAACTTTGCCACTTGAACCCAATATCTGTCTCGCTGAGAAATGAGTAGCATTAAGTCTGGGCAGCAGATGGCAAAGTGTTCCACACGGCTGAGGAAGAGAGAGGGAACGATAGTGGCACTTCTGACATCCTGTTAAAGAAACATGCTTGTGTTTTCACCTCAGATATGAATGCACACTACAGTGCAGATGATTAAATAGGGTACTTCATTTTTAGCTGTAGGTGTCTGTCTAAGAGGTGTCTGCCTGAGGAATCAAAATTTCCAAGACTTCCACCTCTCTTTGGAACCACTTCAGCCACTTGTGCTACAGAGCTCGCCTGTACCTTAGGAATGGGAGGATCATTCATTTTCATTTAGCACATTTAGCAAGTATTTCCATTTAACCCTTAGTCTGCCTTCTGAGAAACAGAAACGGGCACCTTATCCATTTAGGATGTCACTGTGACCTGGCTGTAGCCTCTGAGCAGTTATCAGATGGTGACACGATTTTCAGGGGTCTTTAGAAAGGTCAGGCTCCGTGAGGCCTGGCAGGGCTGCCATTTCTTGGCCTGCTGGAAAGAACTGGAACACTTAGTGATGCAGGAGTGGTTTGCCTGCCTCTACTGAGAGATTGAGGTGGGTGGGTTGAGCACCACTGAAAAGCCTGGGATTTGCACAGCTTTTCCAGAGCCCAGATCAGTGGAAGTGCTGCCCTTGTGGAGCTTCTGGCGGTGATGCAGTTCCCGGCACACGGGCATGCAGGGGCAGCAGGAGTGGGTCTGGGGGCTGCCCAGTAGCACCGTTCATTACTGCTGCTCTTCCCTGCTGCACAGTCAGAGGTGGTCTGAAAGGGCTGCTCTCTGCCATGTGCTCCAAGGGGCTAAAGATTCACCCACCTTCCCACTGACTGCCTCGGGACATCCTAGGCTGAGGTAAGGACAGTCTTCTTGGCATAAGCAACATTTTTCCTGCTTTCTTTGTAGCCTTCCCCTTCAAGGCATGAACAAAGGTCTTTTGGGAGGAGATTGGTTTAGTGTCTTGAAAGACACAGTTTTTGGGGACAGGCTGTGTAGAGGAGTCTCCTTCTCTCCCTCTTCTTCTTCCCTGTCTGAGGGAGGTCTGGCTGGGATCTGCTCTTCCCCCTCTTTCAGCAGATTACAAAATGGTGCATTTGATTCCTGCACCAACAAAACAACCCCCAAGCAGGTGCTGAAATTCCAGCTTGCTGGAGTGATGAGCCTAAGCTCATCAGGAGAGGGGAAGAGCAAGAAGGGCCACACTGCAATAGGGCAGAGATTTTTTATATTCTGAATTAGTTCAGAATATAGTTCTGAATTATTTTGTTATAGAACCTCACCCTGTCATTGCTAAGGGGCAGTGAAGGAGCTTCCTGTGATCCTCCCCTTTATGCATTTCATTGGGCAGCTGAGGTCTGGGGTGGAGAACATCTGCCTGGCTTTAAAGTTGAGTATCTCTGCCTGCTGCCTGTGGTATGGCCTGCAACACCCCCAAGCACTGGGTATCTGGTGCATGTGTTGCTTGTGCAGGTTGTGTTGCTCATTAGCGGGTGTGAGACTGAGAGGTGAAGTGTCACAGGGACCACCTGGGGACTGACCACCCCTTGCACCTGACTGTTGTAGCCCTTGGGGCCACCCCTGGGGCCCTGCTTTCAAGCACACTTGACAAAGCTCAGCTGTTTTTCCAGTGAAAGGGATGCAGTAGTTACACCCTGCCTGATCCAAATAGTCGTATATCGGAGTCCCGGCGTTTTCCTATCTGACGAACTGTAGTTTGGAAGCTGCTCTGCAAATCCCATGTGTGGATATTTATGTCCTAAGCTACATTGCTCCTCTCTGGCCTCCTCTTGAAAAGCAAAGTAATGGGTACTCATGGAGAACTCTCTCCTGACGTAGAGATGCTGAGGATCGTTGGCTGGGCACTGCACTCCTCAGGTGAAACGACGCTAATGTTCATCTTTGGAAATCAATGCAACTGCTATTTTCCAAGCTCTGTTACCCTGGTTTCATGGTACCTTGGTGCCTCAGTAAAGAAACCTGCCAGTCATCAGTTTCCAGCCAGTATACTTGTAATTCCAGAGGGGCTGGAATGGAGGAGCTGGCAGCCAAGTGTGGGACTGGACTTTCCCCGGGGGGTGTGCTCCGTTGCAGTGCAGTGGTTGGGCTGCCTGGAGGCAGGGCTGCGGGCAGCTCCCACTTTTTGGTCAGCATCCAGGCCTGGCCAGCACCCAGCTCTGCCCTGCGTCACTGGCCCTGCGGGTTGTGCAAGTGCCCCTGTGCCGGACGTGCCCCCAGGGGCTTTCATAACCCAGCTGTGGGGATCTGGAGCAGGGGGGCACTTTGCCCTCTACCACACCAGGCACCCTGGTTTTCCCTAGCTCAGAGGCTTTGCTCAGCTCGACTTCATCAGGAGTGAGAAATCCTGAAATTCAGGCTGAGAAGCCCTTGGTGCTGCTGGGCACACCAACCAAACCGGGAGCTCCCTTTTGGGCACCGGGTGAGGCTTTGGGCTTCTCGCTCTTTCTGCAGCCACCCTGACCTCAGGGCACCTTGGTGCGTGTGGCTGAGCAGCCCCTGACCCCTCTGCCCCGGGTCCAGGCAGGTGCATTGGCACAGCCTGAGGTTTTGCTAACCCCCAGCCAAGAGGGCCAGAGTTGGGAGCTGGCTGCTTCCCAGGTGTCTGGCTGGGCTGTCTCTTCTCCCCAGCTGTGTGCCAGGGGTCTGCTTTGCCAAGGTAACGCAAACATGTCATGGCAAAGGCCACCTGGAATGTTCTAGAATAGATTTTTCACCCTGCAAAGATGTTCTACTTATTCAACAGCAAATTCCTCTGTGAATTCCCTACTTGTAATGCACCAAACATAGATTTAATTATGAATACATTTTTGTTCTTTCAGGGCAGCTTTAGGAGATGTGGAAAGGTACTCTTCCCTCTGTGGGCATGTGCTGCTGTTTTCCTTGGAGAACAGCTGAACTTTCTGCATTCGTTGTGTTCTAGTTTCTTTTTTTTGAAAGAAGTTCTGGTTTCACCCCTATATCCCAGGGATATCAGGGGATTGATGCAGGTTCTCCCTAACAGACTTTCAGTAGCTTTAAAGCTAAAAGACAATTTGCAGAGAAAGTCATGGTCAGAAGCTGATCTCTGCATGGTGAAAGCATCACTCTGCCTGGCATGGCTGTCTTCAGGAGGCTCTTTAGGGGGATCTCAGTCTTCTGAATCCCTTCCCTGCCATGTGTCAGTCTGTCCCGACTTCTCTTCAGCTTGTTTTGGTGCTTTGCCATGCTGAGGTTCTGCTCAGACCTGGATTTTGGAGGTGGTGCCACCTCCACCTCCTGCTCCTGGGTGTACGGCATGGAGAAGGCAGCCCATGACTTACGGGGCTGGTTGATGGCAGAGAGGTGCTCCAAGGTGCAGTGATCTGAAGCAATACTGATTTTATTATCCCTTGACTGCTTGTTGAGTTTTTCAGGACACTTCTGAGCTCCTGCTGAGGGTGTGTAAGTGACATTTTATCCTTGGTTTCTCTCTGTGAGGTAGGGATGCACTCAGTGACTGACTGAAGATGAGGACAGTGAAAGAATAACGCAATAGATCCAAGGATGTGATATGAAGATAATTCTGTGGTGATTTCAGGACTTCTGTGAGGGCAGGGGGCAGTTTTCTACTACTTGTGCTTTGCAAGGGAGCAGAGACTGCCATGTGAAAGACCCCTCACCTCAAGAGAATTAGGACCTTGTTCAACACTAAATCCATTTCCTCTCCACTGAGCTGGATCCAGGACAGCGGCAAATTATTCCTGAGATGGACAACAAAGCCCAGGCATTAAAGCTCCTGGTGGGAGGACCATCCAGGCAACTCGAAGGCAGCCCAGTGACCTAGTCCTTCAGAGAGCAAACCAGTGACATGAAAAACATGCTTGCAAGTGCAGCAATGCCAGGGTGGTTGATCATTAGTGACTCCAGTGAGGCTTTAACATGTGTCCTGGAGGGGAAAGGCTGTTTGGCCACCTGTGACCTAACTAAGAGTCCCTCCTGTGGTGCCATCCAGGATCCAGTCTAGCGAAGTAAAGGTCTGATTTTTTGCTCCAATCAGGGTTTTTACAGCACTGTCAAAGGGCGACATCCTGGTCTGGTGTCGGGATTTAGTGATCCTGGCAGCACTTTTTCTTGCACAGTGCAGACATATGCAAGAAACTAAAACCCACTCAACCACAACCAACTGAAAGCCCGTCTGGCTGCTGGTGGTAGCCAAGTTCACATTTTTCCCAAACCTTCTGCAACTGCTGTACTGACTTTTCTTGTAAAAGTGGGAAATTACCATTGGATTGTGCTCACAGAACAGCATGGTTGTATCACTCTCAGTTGTGATGGTCTGTCTCCTCTTGAAGTGAACCTTACAACCTGTGCTGTCATTTAAATAGCTGAGAGTTGACATGAAGACCAACTCCAACTCCATTTCTAGGTTCTGAGATGTCATGGTTTAGGAATGGTATTCCCCAATTTAGTGTTCCCACTGAAACACCCCAGGCTACACGCTACTTGCTCACTTTCCCTCTGCTCCCTCTGTGGTAGGATGGAGAGGAGAGTTGGAGCCACAAAAAAGTAAAGATCACGGTTTGAGATATGAACTATTTACTGGAAGTAGCAATGAAATAAGAAAATGAACAGTAACAGCAACAATACAAGATAGGCAAACAGTTTAAATGCAGTTGCTCACCACCAGAACCCGGTGCCACTTGACTGTATATTCCATACACCACAGGAAAAACTCTGCCCTCCTTCATACCCTCTACACATGGCACGAGGTGGTACAGAATAACCCGGGCAGCGATGCCTTGCCACAATTCCGCAGCCCAGATGGGTTTCCCCAATCAGGCTTTTTCCATTGGTCCAGCCAATTTGGTTTGAGCCCGCTGTGTGACCCGCACAACCCACTTACTCCGTGTAGCATCAGTGGGATGAGGTGTGGAAGGGAGTTTCCCTTTGAACATCCAGCCCAGCACTGGTAGTCGGGGTGCCAGGAGGAGCTGTGCTTTGGTGCCAATCACTTTTGAAGCAGCTTGAACCCATTCCCAAACTGCCAAGATCTCCTTTTCAGTTGGGGTGTAGCAGACCTCAGATCCTTTGTATTCCTGACTCCAGAACCCCAGAGATTGTCCTCAAGTATCCCATGGTGCTTTTTGCTGGAGACTCCAGGAAGGACCATTCTCTCTGGCTGCAGTGTAGAGCACATTTTTCACATCTTGTTGTGTCCTGACTGGCCCAGGGGCTACTGCATGAACAATCTCCTGTTTAACTTGTTCAAAAGCTTGTTGTTATTAAGGACCCCACTTAAAATCGTTCTTGTTCTGTGTCACATGACAGCAGCGAGGGCTTACAATCTGACTGTGCTCTGGAATACACATCCTTCAAAACCCCACAGGACCTAGGAAAGCCTGTGTTTCATTTTTGTGGGTTGGTGTGTACATAGCTGCTCCTTTGCTGGCCACATCCATTGGAATCTGTCGATGTCCATCTTGCCATTTTAGTCCTAAAAACTGAATTTCCTGTTCAGGTCCCTTGACCTTACTCTGCTTTATAATAAAACTGGCCTTCAGAAGCATGTGGATTATTTTCTCCCCTTTCTCAAAAACTTCCTCTGCTGTGTTGCCCCACACAATGATGTCATCAATGTATTGCAAGCGTTCTGGAGCCTCACCGTTTTCCAGTGCAGTCTGGATCAGTCCATGGCAAGTGCTGGCACTGTTTCCACCCCTGGGGCAGTCGATTCCAGGGTTCCTGCACACCTGGAACCGGGTGAAAGCAGACTGTGGCCTGCACTCTGCTACTAAAGGAATGGAGAACAACACATTGGCGATGTCAGTGGTGACACCACGTGGCTGCCTTGGGCTCCACTTTGTACTGAAGTTCCAGCACATCTGTCACAGTGGCATCGGTGGTGGTGTGACTTCCTTCCAGCCACAGTAGTCCACTGGCAGTCTCCACTCTCCCTCACACTTAAACACTGGCCACACAGGGCTGTTAAAGGGTGAGTGAATCTTGCTGACTGCTCCCTGGCTCTTCAGTCCATGAATGCTCATGGATGGGGGTCACAGACTCCTGGTTGATGCTGTGTTGTGGATGGTGTGCTGCTGTGATTAGTACCTGTTGTTCTTCCACCCTCAGCAGAGTCCCACAGCAGAAGGGTCCTATGACAGACCAGGCAAGGTATTCAGATGTGTAATTTCCTGTCTTCACAGCAGCTATCCCAAAAGACCAAGGATACACTTTTGTGTCCTTGAAATATCATCTCCTGAGGTAATCTGTGCCAAGATGCACAGGGCCTCTAGGCCTAGGAGTGTTTGTGCCATTCATTCACAGTCAGGCTCACTTCAGCTCCCAGTATAGTCAGCTCTTGGGATCTGTANTCTCCTGAGGTAATCTGTGCCAAGGCTGCACAGGGCCTCTAGGCTTCTTGATCCTTCACTGAGTAAATTGATTTGGTCTTGAATTTTTTCTTCTCTGTGGGTCGACTGCTACTGGCTTGGGTTGTTCCTCTGGTTCAGTGGCACCTGGAGTGGCCATGGTACCTGTTGGTCTGCTTTCCCCCTCCTTTCCCTGAGGGTGCTGTCTGGTATTGATCAATGTCCGATAAATAGCAGCCAGAGCCCAGCACATTGCAGAACTTTGTGCCTCTCTGGAACTGCTGCTACATTTTCCTTTCAAATATTCTGCCGCTTTATCAGGGTCCTGCAGTTGTTCAGAGATGAATTTCCAAAACATTGAAGGAGAGAAATCCTCCAAAAGCTTGCCCACTTTCTTCTGCATTTCATGCCACTCATGACTATGCACCCTCGAGGCAGATCTCTGAACGACCTTCCTAAAAATCTCTTTCATAACTCTAAACACCGTGGGGATTGCACTGAGGAGACTGAGCAGACATAACAACGAAAGCCTGCTTTCCTTAATATCCAAAGGAAATTCAAAATTCTCAAAAGCTATTGTAAAACACCTGGAGGAGAAAAAGGTGGTGAAAAGCTGGGAAAAATGACCCTCCCCTGTTCTCCCCACAGATTGAGTACAATTATTAATGAATTCTCAGAGATAGCGCCTGAGGTAAGGGCAGGTGAGTAACAATGAATTCACATCCCAAATGACCCATCTTGCCTTGATTTTATCATGTCATAAATTGATATCCCACAGTACATCAAGCAAGCAATGCTGATCCCTCCCTCTCCCTGCTCCGAAAAAAAAGCATTGTGAGGAGCACATAGTGCACATATGAGAGTATATGCAGGGTTTGGTACCATCCTATGAACAGATCAAGCAACATTGTGACCAGTGGCTCTGTACCTAATACAACAAATGCTTAAATCCAATTTGTTCCCAGCCCGCTCTGGTCAGAGCTGTTGCTATCTTAACCCTTCACGCCCCTCATTGGGCACCCAGGAGGGCTGTTTTGTTCAGGAATGGGATTCCTCAATTCAGTGCTCCCACTGAAACACCCCAGACCATGCACCTCTCACTCACTTCCTTCCTGTGGCGGGATAGAGAGGAGAATTAGAGGCACAAAAAGGTAAAGATACTCAGGTTGTGATAAGAACAATTTACTAGAAAAAGCAATGATTTAAAGATAAACAGTAGCAACAATAGCAAAAGTAATAGCAGAGGGTACAAGACAGGCGTACGCCTCACACGTGCCTGCTCCTGCTGTGGAACCCAGCACCACCCAGAACACCTTGATTGATAAGCACTGTGTCTTTTCTAGCACATTGTGTCCAAGTCCTTCAGTACCTTCCACTGAGATAGATGGTAAACTCCTCAGCAGTTTATTTTTGATTAAAAAAACCCCAGAGCTACATATTTATGATAATCAAATATGAGATGCTGATTCTGGGTGATGGCACCTTTTATTTGCGGTATCACTTATTCATTGTCTGCAGCATCAGTGCTGTGTGCTGCATGTCCTCACTCTGACAATGTGGCAATGCCCTCCTGAGGCCACTTGCCAGGAGATGTGACATTGCCTTAGCTGGGGGGGGCGCTGGGACCTCCCAGCTATTTGTTTTTTTCAAATAGCATTTGCTGCAGTTTCTATTTTATGTGTTTTTCAGCTACTGTCCAGCTGTCAGGTCGCTTGGAGACAAAGTTCAGGGCTGCCTTCATTGGGTGCAGCGATCCCAGGCTCACCCTGGAGATTGGTGGGAAGGCTGGGGCTGCCACCAAGAGCTTTGACACAGCAGCAGCTGCAGAGGTACTTGTTGCAGGTATAATTATAAGGACAGGATACACCGTCCTTCCACAAGTTGGTGGGCTCCAGCTGGCGCTTGGCAGCCCCTCTGGCACTCAGAAATACCCTGTGAACTCAGCCTTGCTTCCAATTTTTATTTTTCTAATCCCAGGCAAGTGAAATGTGAGCCCTGGATTTTTGTTGCTAGGTGAATAAACGAGTTTCTGCTGGGCAGTAACTCAGCCTTGTTTGCGAGTGACCCTTGGCGACCTCCCTCACAGGGTTTTCCAATCCCCATCTCTGCTCTCACAGGTGCAGCCCTATATCCACACAAATTCAGCTTTCCTTCACTAGATGTCACTGTCTGTTCAGAGAATTTTGTAAGTTGACAGAACAGATGATTAAACTGGGGGTTGGGGGCTGGGAGGGGGAAGAAATCTATTTGGAGAGTGTGTGTAAGGGACTGAAAATCATGTTTTCTATTATGTCCAAAATAAGAAGGCTTGCCTCTGAAGTTTGCAAAAGGCAGTCAGTGCTGCCTGGGGAAATGAGGTCCCCAAGAACCCTTTCTAAGGAAGGTCCAGGGGGCTGGTGGCCATCTCACCTTTGTCTGTCCTTGCCTCTGCAAGGTGCAGGTGCTGGGACTGACTGTGCTTTTATCTTCTTTCTCTTGTGGCACACAATAGTAAAATAAGAAAACAATAGTAAATAAGAAAAAAGTCTGCTGATTGACGTGAATGAACAATTTTTTTCCAGTTTCTGCAGTTTGTTAAAAAAATTAAATATTTCTTTCTGGGTTGTGTAGAGTTTTAATTAACCCTTTAATTAATCTTACAGGATGAATAGACTACAAAGAAATTAGAGTGTGTGCAGTGGGCAGTTCTTGCTGGCTGCGTTAACCTCTGTGTTTGTGTTGTCTTAACTGGAAAGAAGAAATATTTCATGTGTAGCATCATGCCATTCTTCTTCCTCCTTTTCCTCCAGGTTTTTAATAAATTCAAAGGACGCTTCAGACAGCTAGTTATGGCAATAATAAATAGTGCTTTAGGCAGCATGGATAACAAGGCAAATCTGGCTTTTGCTGCTTTTTATTTACATTCTGGTGTGAGTTTAACATCACAGGTGTCCTTGAAATCACAGAACTTTCTTTCTTAAAGATTTTATCTTGGAAGAGAGCATTGACAGCTGGGCTTTGCTACACTGGGAATATTGCTTCCTTTAGGTTTGGCAGGTAGTGGAGCATACAAACACACCTCCACACCAGATCTGCATGGCTGGTTTTTTTCTCTTTTCACCCCTAAGAGATGACACACAGAGATTCACTCATTACACTGATCCCCAAGTGCAAAAGTAAGGTAAAAACCCAGATGCCCTCACTCTGGTTGTACAGTGGGCGCGAGTGCCACAGCGGTGACCTCCCGGGATGCAGGGTGACCCACAACAGGGCCAGATGCTCATGAGAGGGGTGATTGGGCTACTTGGACAGGTCTTGTCAGGTCTCCCCAGGGCATTGCATCCCTCTGTGAACTTTCATGGACTGTTTCTGCCACCATCAGCCCTGGGGTCAGAGCAGAGGTTATTTGTGGTGTGTCGCTTGCTATTTTCCTGTGATTTGGCTAATTTATGTGGGAAGAGGGTGGGAAGCAGGTCTCATTGAGCTCCCTTTGATCTCCTGGCATTTGCATTCTGTAAATAAATAATTCTGTAAATAAATTTACATTCTGTAAATAAATAAATAAAGTTTGGAAATAGTCAACACTTCCACCCAGATGCAAATCTACCAAGCAGTTTTACCCATCCAGTAAGACCTTGGGTGGGACTTTTGGCATCGGACATCCACGGGTATGCCTGGTATACTTGATTTCTTCAACATCTGTGACCATCACATGGTGGAATTATCATAGAATCACAGCATGGTTTGACCTGAAAGATCATCTAGTTTCAACACATTCCACCTTCCACTAGACCAGGCTTTTCAAAGCCCCATCCAACCAGGAGAGGGGACAGGTCCCCAAACCCTCAGTATAACAATAGCAAGGGGGGGTGTTGGCTTTTATATTTTTGTTTACTAGGATGCCAGCAAAATCCTTTATCAAATGCAAACTGTGGCTTTTTCTAAAGTGCATGTAGGGACACAAAGCACTTTATGTTGTGTTTTACTACAGTTTATCTCTGTTCTCATATCAGCTACTTAGCACAATTTTCCTATTCTGCTTTTATTAGCATGAAAGAGCTATGTGGGGGTGACTTTACACAGTAGTCCAATGAGCCATGCAGCCTCTTAGCTTTCCTCTGCTTCCCTCTTAAATCTTGGTAAGTGCACAGCAGAGCCCCAGGTATCATCTGTGGGCTGGAAGGATGTGCCCTGTGTGAAGGGGGACCTGAAGGGTGCTACCAGCACTGGGTTTTATGCCTCATCTTTCCATAACAGTGTTCTCCTGCACAGAGGAAAAGAGACTGAGGGTATATGAAACAGTGTGATTGCTCAAAATCCTCCTCACCGTGGTCTGTAGGGTTCTGTTAAACCGAAAGGGAAATGGAAAGAGCAGCTCCGTGTCGAATAAATATCAGTTAATGCCTTTATGAAAGATATCTGGAAAGGCCTGGGGTGAAAATAATAGGTAGGGAGGAAGGCGGCAAACACAACTGAAATAGGTTTTTTTGTAACACATTCAAAGGAAACGGAACAATATTCATTTTATTTGGAATTTATAATCAAAGGGGAAGTTAGCATTTTGATCGGAGATGGAAAATTGCCTGATTATCTTCACTTTTTCTGTGCCTGCATGGGAAGATTTTCCCCGCTGGTGAAGCGAAGGAAAATGTAAAAAGGGAGAGGATGGAGATGGGAATTAAAATACTGCTTTTGTTTCCACTTTATGTTCTGCTGCCAACATTACTGAACAATATTGTTGCTTTTCAGAGCTGTTCTCCCACACGGGTGAGGTCTCCCTGGAGAAGGACACCAAGGCAGAGGCTTCAGAGGCTGCAAATCCAGGTGATTTCCTTGATTTTTCACAATTCTTCTGTTCTATCTGGTTCCAATCTGAAAAAAACCTGAAAAAGCTTTCTCATCCTCCTTATCTATGAAATGGGATAATTTTAATTTGTTTTGTAGAGGGTGTAGGAAGGTCGAGGATTTTTCTCTTTTTGACGTATCCCAAATAAAAAGCATCTTTTTACTTGCTCTGTTTGGTGAAGCAGGGATGAAAGATGTGAGCATTGTGGGAGTGCAAAATGCTAGATCTGGGAAAGGATCTTTCTGAGCTGGCTTCTATAGATCTGACTGTCTCCTTCATGTGTCTCTTCCATAGATCTGGCAATCCTGTCAATGAAAATAAGAAGGAGGGAAAAACCACATGGCTTGACCATTTGTGGCAAATATATTTTATTTATTGACCGACATAGTGGCCTTTTATGATAAAGTGACTATATCAGTGGACAAGGGAAAGGTAAATGCCATTTATCTGGACTTTTGTAAAGCCTTTGAGACAGTTCTCCCACAACATCCTTCTCTCTGAATTGGAGAGAGGTAATTGTGATAGGTGGACTGTTAGATGGGTAAGAAAGTGGTTGGACAGAGGCATCCAGAGGGCCATGGTCAATGGCTCAGAGTCCCAATGGACATCAATGTCCCTTAGAGGTCCATATGGGGACCAGTGTTATTTAATATTTTCATTAAAGACATAGGTGAGAGGATCAAGTTCACCCTCAGCAAATTTACAGACGACACGAAGCTGAGTGGTGTGGTTGACACACCTGAAGGACGGGATGCTATCCAGAGGGACCTGGACAAGATCAAAAAGTGGGCCCATGGGAATGTCATGACATTTAATAAGACCAAGTGCAAGGTGCTGCACCTGAGTCAGATCAAGCCCCAGTATCAATCCAGGCTGGGGGATGAACAGATCAAGACCAGCCCTGCTGAGAAGGGCTTGGTGCTGGGGGATGAGAGGATGGGAATGAACTGGCAATGTGAGCTTGCAGTCCAAAAAGTCAGTCACATCCTGGCCTGCATCCAAAGCACTGTGGGCAGCGGGTCAAGGGAGGTGATTCTGCCCCTCTGCTTCGCTCAGGTGAGACCCCACCTGCAGTGCTGCATCCAGCTCTGAGGTCCCAGCACAGGAAGGACATGGACCTGTTGGAGGAGGGTGACCAAGTTTATTAGAGGGATGGAGCACCTCTCCTATGAGGAAAGGCTGAGAGAATTGGGATTGTTTAGCCTGAAAAAGAGATGACCTTTGGGGTGACCTTATTGTGGCCTTCTGCTGCCTGAAGGGAGCCTACAAGGAAGATGGAGAGAGACTTTTTCAAAGAGCATGGAGTGACAGGACACGGGGAAGTGGATTCAAACTGAGAGTAGGTTTAGATTTGATATTAGGAAATAATTCTTTACTGTGAAGGTGGTGAGGTGCTGGAACATGTTGCCCAGAGGAGTTGTGGATGCCCCACCCCTGGAAGTCTCTAAGGCCAGCTTGAATGAATCTCTGAGCAACCTGGTATAGTGAAAGTTGTTGATGCCCAGACTGTGGGGTTGAAACTAGATGATCCTTAAGGTCCCTTCCAACCCAAGCCATTCTATGATTCTATGATTTATTGCAGCTTTCCAATGGCAATATTCCCCCACCTTTGGCACCAGCATCCTGAGGCCTCTTATAAGAAGCCAGGAAATGTCATACAGTTACAGAGGAGAGAGGTGCCAAGTGACAAATAGCACTTCTGTCATGGATTTTCAGCCTTTTCTTTTACTTTTGAAGCCCATCCACAGGCTCCACTGGATTTTGCTATCCAAAATGTGAGGAAACATTGAGCTTCCAGTCCCTTTAAGGCCTGTGAAGTGAGAAGCTTTAATTTTTTCAGAGGAGTCTCCCCCTTTCCCACCAAGCTCCAGGCAGCAGGTGACCTGGGAGGTGAAGAGATGCAATCCCCATAGCTGGATGCAATACTTCCAGTCTTGCTGATCCCCTTGCAAATCATGGAAGTGACATTTGCTCCCAGCTTACATCTGTGTGTAAGGATGGCCCAGCATGGGTGTCACCCCTTCCTTCATGTATGGAAGGCTGATAAAAACTGTTATCATTAACTTTTCCCCCTAGTCACTGAACTTTCAGGGGCTGTCACTATCTGTATGAGGTTGGCAAAGCATTGCACAAATAAGCCTCAATCCTTGCAAACCAGTGGAGGCTGACTGAGCAGCGTGGGGGAGGAAAGAGGGAATTTCTTTTGCATCCAAAAGTACATGAGCAGGGAACTGCTGAAGCTGGGAGCTGCAGGAATGGCCCCAAACACAGGCACAGAGAGCAGAGCTGATGGCAATGCTCTTGCAGTTGGTGGGTGTAAAATAATGTCTGCTGGGTGCAGCGTGCTTAAAGCCCCTAGGGAGAGTAAACAAAATTGTCAATAAATAACACAGATTTGTCACAGTGTTCCTTTAACCAGCTCTTTCTCTTGCCAAGTCATAGCCCCAATATTTGAGCATTGCATCTTGTCTGGGAGGTTGTTCAGGGGAGCAGGGTTGTCTGGGCAGAGAGTGCTCCAGCAGCACCCTGAGATGAGTAATCAGCAAGCAGAGGGTGGGAAGGAGATAAAGAGAAGCCAGATTTCTCCCAGGATGTTCACTTTGCAGTATGCAGCCTTTTAAACTGCTCTGATTTGAGATCTCTGAATGAAGCAGCATGCCTGACTAGAGCTGGTCATCATGAACCACTAGCTCTTTGGAACCAGAAGGGTTTGCTTTTGCCTCAGGGACATCTGGAGGGCTTGGGAAACCTTTTAGGGCTTTCTTTCAGAAGCAAGGACAAGCCTTCTGCAACTTCCTCCCCTGCCTTGACTCCTCTCCAACAGCAAGTCACTGAATTTTTAGCATGTCCTTCATGGAAATAGCTATCAGTTGAGCCTTTTTTTTGCAAATCTCCCCATCTCTCGGTGTTTTTCTATTCCCTTATCTTGTTTACAAAACTGTGTTATGTGAGACAAAACTCATTTGTTGGCGAGGAAGGGACATTGTACTCAATGGGATATTTACTGTGTACCTGAGATATAATCTATTCTCTGCAGTAATACAGGCTCCAAAATGAATGGGTATTTATTTATAATAATATAGCAGACAGTCCATAGGGAGGTGTCATCTTGTTTGTAATCAATCCTGGTGCAATGCTCTGGTTGCAGCAAAATAATGCTTTGCATTAAGTGATGAATTGGTTTAGTCTCCTTATTCCGACTGTCATTTTTCTTCACTGAAGACGTATTGCCTCCATTATGCAACCCTTGTAGTTAATCATCAAATAGCCAGGGGTGCTTGAAAAAGGGGGGTGTGTGATCATGCACATTCCCGTGTAGGAAGGGAAGGGAGCTGTGCTGTTGATTATAGGGAGTAATGTGTTCCAAATAGGTGACTGGATGCAGCTTGAGCCGCTCTTGTGGTGAGGTAAGCAATGATTTATCCTGCTAAAGTGCGGCATTATTGCACTAACATTGTGTTTCTGGATTGATTTCAACTCAGAACCCAATGACAGAGTGGATATTTTACTGCTGGAGAAATAGACCATCCATGATACCAAACAAGCTAGATGTGGTTTAAAAGAGACATCCTTGGTATGCTGGGCAAAACAACAACCTTTATTTAAAGGTCTGAATTTGGGTGCTATGGAGATGCAATTGATATGCCTGTGTGTGTGGATGGCTGTTACCATCAAAGTGATAGGTGTTACCATCCAAGGGGAAAACCTGCCCATTGCTCAGTAGCTCATGAGTGAATTGCCAGGAAAATAATAACCTGCTTTATGGAAGATACTGTATGAAATGGAGCCATATAGTAATATTTGAGGGCTGTCTTGGCTTCGATCTGGATATTTGACAAGGCAATGCTGTCTGGAGAAAGAGGGTTCTGGATACCAGCAGGGCCGTGGAATGGGGAGAGAAAATGGCACTGCCTGGTGTTTCTGGCCCTGTCTCCTTCCCTCCCATGCTTGTCCTAAGCCCGGGACAACCCATATCTCTTTTGCCTGTCCAGTGAGCCTGTACCTCCATGTTTAATGCATGGTGGCTTAGACTGCCCATCCGTGCCTTGGCTTGTTCTGCTCACAAATAGCTTTGAGGTCTGAGAGACTTTTAAAAGAAACAGGAGAAGAAGACAAGTCCATCCTTCATGTATCCCTTGCGATACATGAGAAAAAACTAGCAGATGTCCTTTTGTCTTTGTAAAATCAGAAACACCGGGGGTGTGAAGTCTGCTCTTTGCTGTATTTCCCAAGAGAAATGTCTCATCTCTCAAAGGAGCAGCCAAAGTGTGCAGAGACAGCTCTTGTTCTTGTCTCTGGGATTTAGGGAAGGGGTGACAAAAACACACAAATCACCTGATAGAGGCTGTGTGTATACCACTCAGTTTTCAGTGGGAATAGCTGAAATCCTTTTCCTCTGCCCCTTTTTCCTTCTAAGAAAAATGGGGTATGTAAAAAATACATTGAATCTCTGGAGAGAAATTGGCAGGTTTGAAAGAGGCTTGAGAATATCCTTGACACCCTTTTATGCAGCACAAAGTAAAACAACTGGAAAATTGCTTTTCCTTCCCAGGCTGCCTTTGCAGAACTTTAAAGTTGGGAAAACCACCTAACTCTTGCAGGCTGCAGTGTTTTACTGCTGCCCTCTCTCCTGCTGCCACTTGTGTGATGTCTGGTCCCCTGGCCCATCGTGGTGGCACTCCTATACTGGTGGAGGAGGCAAGCATTGGGATGGCTGGCTTGTCCTGTTGTCCCTTCCCTGGCTGTGGAAACTTGTTGCTGAGCTTGACTATTTCTTGGCACGCTGCAGCAACGTGCCCAGCCTGTTGGTGCCTGTCTTTTTTGCCTGTGGCTGACTTAAGTGGCAGCTTCCTGAGGGTGAAGAGGGATGGAGATGGCTGGAGTGGAGCATACCCAGGCAGAGGTCTCTGCTGGCAACACCATCCTGCATTCTTGACAAGGGCAAGAGGGAAAACAGTGTCTTTTTCAAAGCACTCAACCTTTAGACAAATGGAAAGACACCCTAAAATCAGTATATAGGGAAACTGCCGATGCTCTGGGTCCAAGAGCTCAATGTAATATCAAAAAACCTGTCATGACCATCACCTTCCACTTCTATTGACAGCCACTTTCCAAACTCTCACTCTGGAACATCTACTTGTTGTCTGTAACTCATTTGATAATTTCCAGAGCTTTCACTGTAATGGCCTGTTTTATAGTGTCACCTTGTATCCAAGGATATAAGGATATTAAATCTTTGCCCCCAACCATCAACCTTTTGAAGAGAGAGGCCTTTCCATTGTATGGCCACATTGAGTCCTCCTGCCTGGAGGACTGGGAAAATTAAGGCTCGATGTGGATTTTTGAGGTTCCTTATCTGCTACAGAGATAGTAGATAATTATAGTAGATAATAATAGCAGATAGTTCCCAGACACATCTCCTTAGTGTCTGGGAAGAGGTGTGGATCCTGACTGACATGTGCTGCTGTCTGAGATCTCTTTGGCCTGATTTCACCTTGATTACTTACTTCAGGGGTGGCACAGGACAAATCAATCCTTGCCTCAAATTTTCTATTTATAGGAAACTTAGATTTTAATAAATAATAAGTAAACATTGCCTCCATTGTCTGGTACAGTGACAGTGCCATCATTTGTGAGAGATGAGGAGGTGTCATTGCCACCAGTTTACAAAGTCCCAATTCTTTAAGTGAAAATCCTCTGCTGTAAGTGAGGGGATGACACAGAGGACTTGAGAATTATTCCTGTCTCTTGCTCAGTGGTTGGTGTAGCAGTTCTTATTTTCCCAAGGTGAACTTTCCTTTAGTGAGTCTGTACCACATACACACCATGAATGAGCTCAGCCTTGGGCTCATCCTTAAAATGCCTTGTACTTTTGCTCTGTGAACTCTCTTTCTCCACACGGTTGGCATCTCACTTCCACCTCTCTCTGAGACCTGCCTGAGTCCTAACTGGGTGATTGGGCAGATTCTCTCTAGGTGAGATAACTGGAGTCACTTAGCTTCCTTCTGCCTTCTCTTTGCACCCTTTTGATCGTGAAGAAGGTTTTAGCTCTGATGCCTGATTTTTCCTTTGTGTCTTGGTCTATTACAACTTCTTAATATTATCCCAATCCTTTTTCTTTGCTGGCCTCTTTGACTGGTACAGCTGCTTGCAAGCTTGATTTCCCTCTAATAAGTTTTCCATCTGTGTCACTCAGCTGCCCTGCTTCCGCTACTAGTAATTTCATGGAGTCAGCCAAAATATCCTAATTCACAAATTTTAGTCAGTCACTCCTGTCTAAATCCCAGTTTGGGCAGGTTTTGACAAGGAACTAGGCACTGCCATTGCAGTTCAGTACCATGAGCGCAGTGACCTCGCAGAGTGTTGCAAACACCAGATCTCCAGAAGAGCTGAATATCAGATTGACCTAAAAGGGAACAAGCAAAGTGAGAGACAAGCATGTAAGCAATGGAGGCCAGCACCAGAGAAGCAAGGAAGTCAATGTGTTTAAAGTAGAAGCTAGACACCCAGCATTAAATCCAAATGGAAGAGGAGAGAAAGGCAAGCAACAGATGGAATAAACAATCTTTAAGGATGTCGACAGTACATACACGACTATGTTGGTGGTAGGAGTCATTGGTTGTTATTCATAGCTATCAGCTCTGGAGAACATGACTACCTGGAAGGACTGGCTTTTTCTGCTGGGAAGTGAATGTTTTACGGCCTAGAGACAGCCTTGCATGCAGGAGAAGCCGGCCCTTCTCTGGGACACTTTGTTGGGCCCTCCTAGTGATTGCTAATGGCCAAGCTGTATTTTGAACAGAGATTTATTATCACCTTCTCAGTCAATTAAAATTCTAGGCATTGCTAAGGTAGAATTCAATTAAGGTTAATTGGAGCTTCTGAAAACTGAATTTCTAAACAGAAACAATGGTGGGGTTGCAGATCCTAGAGGGTTTCTATCACTTTTAAATAACTTTCAGTTCTGTTCTTGCCTGACACTGCTCTAATCTTCCCTCAAGCCCCATGCTTTCTCTATTATCAAGCAATTCAAATGCTCATTTTTTTCCTGTCATAATTTATCATTTTGACTTATTTGTTCTTTTTACGTCTTCTTCCAAAGGCGAGGGGGGAAAAAAAAAAACAAACCACCAAACCCTGCAGAAGCTTGGAAATGTTTTTGTATCAGTCCCAGTGGTCTGACATGAAAGATATATAGCCACTTCTAAGAATTTGACAACAATTCAGTAACAATTATCTAGACAGGTACAATAACAACTCGCTTTTCTTTTGCTGTTGAGAGGGATGATGAAGCTTTAATGAATTGTCAGTAAAGATTAAAAAAGAATAAAATAAACAAAGAGTAGAGAAAAACAGGTGCAAACGCAACATCATTAAAATGCAACTCAGGTTTCCCACTCTACCCTAAATTTTATTTCCTTGGCATCAAGGACTATTGTGACAGTTCTTTGCACACTTGATTGAACAGGGAAAACACATGGGACTGTATCTTAGTCACAGAATGCAGAACATGTAGCTCTCCTCTCTCAGAGCACTCTCGCAGAGGGATGAATAATCCTTTCAGCAGTTCATTTTGCCAGAATTTGCAGCCCGTTGTTTGCTGTGCGGGGACTAATAACAAAATGCCAAACAGGAATTAAAAAAGAGAGAGAAGGAGCGATGTATATAGAGAGAGAACACCGACAGCTTGAAGGTCCAACTTCTCCCCCGCCACGTAGCGTGTGGTTGTCACTTACAGACTGGAATATTTTTTCCCTAGGAGTTTTACTTTCCATGGTTTCAGAATTACAATGGCATTTCTCTCTGCACATGCCCTGTGTCTTGCTGTTTAAAGGAAACCAAAGCAACCTCTGACACAAATGTGTTCTGAGCATTTCCCTCTTTTCCTGGGAGATAAAGGGCACATGGCAATTATTGTGTAGAAGGCAAAGGGAAAAGTTTCTTTGATAAGAAGTAATTGTGTAATTATACAATCGCCAAAGGAGAGGAACATGTAGGTGGATGCACTCTCATGTGTGATTACTAATGAATTCTCTGTATTCCTTGTGGAAAAGAGCCACAACTGTAAAATTAAATAGTTAATGCCTCTTTGATGAAAGGGTTTGCAGCCACTGATGTCCTTTATCAAAATAGAGTGGGCTTTGAAGGAACAGGTAGAAGAGCAAGTCTAAGCTTCAAGCAAAGCAATTGGAGTGGAGAATCTCCACAGATATATTTTTTTCTATGGGATTTTTTTTTAAAATGTTTTCTAGTAACAGAAACCTTTTGCCTGGAAAAAGGATGAGTAGGATTTTACCAGGGGGCACACAGCTGCTGAAGCTGTGGTCAGTGCCATATGGCAGATGGGCAGCAGATACCAGATTCAGTATCATATTGGGGTGTGAGTCTCCATGAATATTTGTTCAAAACCAGCTTCTATTGCAGAACTGTTTGTGAGGGCTGAGTTTTCAGTGAGGTGTATATAAAAGATCTCTCTCTCTCTCTCTCTCTAAGAGAAATCCTCTTAATTCACCAGCAATTCAGTCATAACTTCTGGGCTGAGATATTAACTGTAAAATGTTGAAATGTGAATGTAAATCTGGGTTCTCTGCTGTGCTATGTTGGGGTGCCTGCTGTCCAAAAATAGCAGAAGGTCCAAAAAATGCTCTGAGACCCTTAGGAGATGCAATGTGAGAACCTTACAGAAACATCTTTATTACACATTAATGAACACCACAGTAGCAGACAGTAAAGGGAAAGGCAGTAGATCATGCTCATGTCTATCCTAGATACAATTTGACACCTGACTTTTGAGTGCCTT
The DNA here is from genome assembly GCA_013397135.1 of Pachyramphus minor. NCBI lineage: Eukaryota > Metazoa > Chordata > Aves > Passeriformes > Tyrannidae > Pachyramphus > Pachyramphus minor. The sequence goes on along the minus strand of VYXB01009552.1, from coordinate 16,371 downwards.
TCTTCCATTAGTGATTTTTATTTTGATTTTCAAAATGTTTAATATCTAAACGTAGTTGTGTCTTATTTATGTTGTATTTATATGATGGCGTTTTTTTTCTGGGTTTGGTTAGCTCATTCATTTCAGAGTTTGAAAATGGAAAGAAAATAGTTGTGAACACAACATCATCTTGTGTTCTTGACACCTTCTTTTTCTTTATTTGGACATTTACTTGCTCATTTAAGGCCCCTGGGTTTAGTCATACTCCCCACAATCTGAACATATTAACGAGGAAGAATGAAGGTATTTAATCACCTTGCAGCAACTGTGTGGTGTTCCCGGCTCTGCTTCTGAAGGACACTGGGGCAGTCAGTGTGTTAGGAAGGGGCTGTGAATGCCTGATGAGGCTGTGGCATTTCGCAAAGCCAGAGCTGTGCCGGCTTTCTCCAAATGGGCCATGAGATGGCAGCAAAGGCTTTTGAGAAGGGCTTTATGCGAGGATTTCTGTAACTCAAATTGTTTAATGCTTAGGGATCCTTGTAAGGGAACTTGATCATAAATCCCACACCCAAATAAGGGGTTCATAATGCATCTTACAGAGCACATGCTGTATTGTTCCCTGAAATGTAAGATTTCATTTTCAGTAGAGAAGGCCCTTTTTTTTCCCCTTCTTCTACTTCTTTTCCTTTTCACATCTAGCATATTCCCACTGTTTATTATTCTTTGAAAGAAATGGACAAGCAAAGCCTTTAGTGTGCACTCACCAAGATACCCATGTGATGGTTGCAGGGAAATGCAGGGTTGCTAGTATAAGGTTCTGACCAGTAGGCTGAGTATCATAGAATCAAGGAACACTTTGGGTTGGAAGAGACCTTAAATATCATCTCATTCCAATGTCCCTGCCATGGGAAGGGACACCTCCCACTGGACCAGGTCGCTCAAAGATCCATTCAACCTGGCCTAAAACACTTGCAGGGATGGGACATCCACAACTTCTCTGGGCAACCTGTTCCCCACCACCCAGTCAAGAATTTCTTATAACATCTAATTCAAACCTGCCCTCTTTCAATTTAAAGCCATGCCCCTGCTTGTCCTATCACTACATGCCCTTGTAAAAAGTCCCTCTTCAGCTCTCTTGTAGCCCCTTTAGGTACTGGAAGGTGGTGTTAGATCTCCCTGGAGTCTTTTCTGCTCCAGGCTGAGCAACCTCAACCCTCAGCCTGTTTTCATAGGAGAGGTGCTCCAGTGTTCTGGTCATCTTCATGGCCCACATCCTTATATTGGGAGCCCCAGAGCTACCACAGTAGTCCAGGTGGTCTTTCACAAGAGCAGAGTAGAGGGGTAGAATCACATCCCTTCACTTGCTGGTCACACTGCTTTTTATGCAGCCCAGGATACAACTGGCTTTCTGGGCTGCAACAGCACATTCCTGGGTCGTGTTGAGCTTCTCGTCCTTGTCCTTCTCTCCAGGGCTAATTCTCTGCCCAGCCTGTGCTTGTGCTTGGGGTTGCCCCAGCCCAGTGCAGGACCTTTCACTTGGCCTTGTTGAACTTCACGAAGTTTGCACTGACTCACCTCTGAAGTGTGTCCAGGTCCCTCTGGATGGCATCCTGGCTGTCCAGAGTGTCGACAACACCAAACAGCTTGGTGTCATCAGCAACCTTGCTGAGTACACATGGAATCCCATGCCTCTGAAAAAGATGCAAAACAGTGCCAGTATAGGGTGCTATTCCTTGCCAAAAAAATAAGGATTACTTCGGTCAAAAATGTATTTATGCTGCTCCACAGAGAAATAGTGGCCATATGCAGAAAAGCACTTTTGCAGAGATCTGTTTATTTATGGGAAAATAGTTAAGGAGGAAATTGAAACTCGATTTTGCCTTTTTTTGTCATCAGCAATAGCTATCAGGTAGGAATTTGGGTATAAAGAAACTTGTGGGAAGAGAAACAGAACATCTTTTCAGCCACGTGGTGACATTATATGCTCTCTTGATAATAATGTAATATGGAAAGAACTGTTGATATTCATGAAGGTGAAGGAAAACAGACATGCCTTCCACCCGCCTCCCCACTTCATCCTGTTCTTATCACAGGTATTACTTTTAGCACATTCTTCTCAGCAACAGTAATGAAAAAATAGGTGAAAAGCCATTAGCGACAATTCCTCCTTTTCATCTTGCAGGGGAATGGTGCTAAAGACAATATAATACATGATTTGCTTGAAAACAGCCTTTCTAAAAGGATTGGTTATATTTTTGGAGCTACAGTGCAAGTGGCAATTTGGGATTCTTCAAGCTAGTTCTGTGACATGCTGTTGATGAAGTTGAAGGGGGAGTATGTTGCAAAGGCAGTTGCCATTTAATTCATATTGATGGACAACTGGGATACCAATCTAAACCTGTCTTCTTTAGTTTTGAAGCCATTCCCTCCTTGTCCTCTCACTACATGTCCTTGTAAAAAGTCCTTTGAAAAAGTCTTCAAATACAAACTCTTTAAAATTTGAATATATTTAATCGCAGGAATTTTACAAGTAATTTAATAGAAATGATTAAGTAAATATTAGAGGCTTTTTGTTTTTTTTCCCCACCTTCTAGCAGTGGGTAATATCATCTCTGGGAGTCTGAGTCCAGCAAGTTATGGCTGAGGCTGCTCAGACCATAGTTTGGGGGCAGCATCAGCAGATGAAATCCCTGCTTCTGTTTTGCATCTTCTTCTGTGTGGCAGAGCTGCTTTTTGCAGCTGCACAGTGGACTGGATTCAGGAAGATAGAAAACTGCTTGGTTGTTTTTTTATTCCCTCTGGGTTTTTCAGCTGAACTTGTACCCAGCTCCAGTTCATCATAGATTTGTGGCAAATATAAATGCCACACTTGGAGGGGAAAGGAAGATTTCTGTTGGTTTAAATATTGCAACTTCAGAGTGTCTAAGGCCAGACAGATGTCAATAACTTTCCTAGTTCCTAGAGACTCTCTCTTTCAGTCTGTCCAGTTTTCTGTTCTCTGTTCTTAAAAGTTTGTATGTATTTGCTTGACATCTCCATAATCCCAAGGATCCAGCTCCCTGAACTGTGCACAACCAAGAACCTTGCACCTCTGGGTACAGGCTCATAGTATGTCCTCAGGCAAAGCTAAAGCACACAGCTGTGGCACAGAGATATGCACAAGAACCAACATAATTATTTACACTGTAAATGCTCTGTTCCCTTTGTGTTATTTCCAATATTCCTAACATACTTTTCTGGCTTCCCTTGTAATACAAAAAAATAACATGGCAGTTAAAGCGAACTCCTTCCATGAATGGCACAGAGTTTCACTGAAGTATTTCTTTTCTTGCCTTCATCTTAAACCTAAAACCAGGCAAACAGTGTTTCTGTGACACAGTAAGAGAGCTGGTATGAGAGAATTTGTCTCCAGAGACTGCAGTGCATTCTCAGCTCTATCAACCGGAGGCATTTTGTCCTCTGTGAAAACTGTTTTTCATATCATCTCCTGTCCATTCCTTGGCTTTTATATTGTTGTAGGGCCTGATTCTGCAGACAGTGATGTGGAAGATGGATTAGCTCATGAACAGACTCAGGTTTGAGCTTGGAGTGGAAATTATACACCTAATAAGACATGTATCTGCAGCTGTTGTATCGAGTCTCTCCCCATTCTCTCTCCCAGCTGCTTTATGTCTTCATAAACTGACAAAGTGAGGTAAGTCTTCTCACTTGTACATTTGTTACACAAACCTGAAATGACATCTGTGTTCTTCCCTCTAAAGGCTTGTGCTGACTCAGATGGAAACCACCTCACGGCTGAAGCAATCTGTATTTTAACCATTTTCCCTTCCTGTGCGTTCCAGTTAAAATACCACCAGGAGTACAGCTGGATGGTCTCTTGTAGAAAGAGCAATTCCTTTTCTTTTCTATTTTCCAGCTGTTTCTGTGTCTTTTACCTCAGATCCACCTCTCCTCAGTCTTGGACAATGCTCTTGTCATTTATGGATGCCCTTTGTCTGTGTCAGCTGCTCAGTCTGCAGAGCTTCTCCTGCCTTGAGAAATGATCAGAAATGTTTGATGGTGTGATATAGGGAAGGTGCTGTGATTTCTTCCTGCAGAAGGAAAGGAATGGGAACTGTGATGGGACTCCATAGATAAGGCAATTAAAAGCAGGATGGGCTAGGAAGAGGGGACTTACAAGATCTTAGAGGGAGATAATAAGAAAGAAGCTTGAAGCCTGAGAGTTGCTCTCACTCACTTAATTTCTTCTTTTTTACACTTAATTTCTTCTCTCGATGTCTTATTTTTGTGATAGCCACTTGTGAAAACAGAGGCATGAATAAAATGGCCAGGAACTTTTCTGTGCTAAGACTGGACATACGAGCCCCAAGACCAGTCTTCTGTCCTTTCCTCAAGGTCTGCGCCCCCAGAAGGGAGTGGAATGTCATCTGAAAAGCAGAGTTAAGGCCACTCAAGTGTATAACCCTATTTATCCAGGCTGTGTGCCACACTGCCATGACCATCCTGGGAACAGCAGCTCACGTCAGGCTTGCAGCCTGCATTCCTATTTAATACTAAAGAACGTACTTTGCCTTGGGCTGCACTGTTTTCCCATCCCAGTTTCCTCTTGTACTGTAACCACAGCTCTACCACCCAGAAAATCCACATACCCAGAGAAGCTGTGGATGTCCCATTCCTGAAAAGACCAGGTTGGATGGGGCTTTGCACAATCTGGTCTAGTGGACTGTGTCCCTGCCTGTTGCAGGGATGTTGGAAATATGAGGTTCTTTTGGTCACTTCCAATCCAATCAGTAATATGATCCCATGATCCTAAAGGCGAGGCTGGCATTTGGGAGCACCCTTACCAGCTCTCAGAAGAGTTTTCCCATGTGCTGGTGGAACAGAGCATAGCTTGGGAATCTGACTGGCAAGGAGGAGAATCAGCCTTTTGCCCTTTTAAAGGGAAATAGGGAACACTGACTTGTGTGATCATTTTAGGTGGATGATTAAATTTGGTGTCAAATTAGTTGAAAACTCAATTCAGATGAGTAGTTGTGTTTTCATACACTGCTTAACAATCTTGTGTTCTGCCACCACTAATGTTCCTGATGTTGATTGTCTTTTCATTTAGCAAAAAGCAGAAATGCCCAGACTGCTCTGTATTTTCCTTGGCTTTGGGCTATCCAAACCTAAACAGAAGACTGCTTTTTGTTTAAGGATAAATATTCTACCCTGAGATACACCGAGAGTCTACCCCTAAAGTCACATATTGCTGTTGCAATGGGTGAAAGGAATAGCCAAGACAGAAGGATCATAACTTTTCCACTGACTTATGTTGTTTTCAAATATTCTAGTTAAAGATGCGCAAGTTTTGGACACATATTTTCTGGGGAAAACAAGTTAGAAAATGCAACAAAACAATCAGGCATCAGCTTAGTACTGGAACAACCTACATGAATAGTAGGATTGTGGGACTGTAAGCATGTGTGAGGGGTAGGAAAGACAAGTATGAGAAAGGGGAAGAAGGAGAGGAGTATTCTCTTCTGTGGTACAATCCCAGTGATTTACTCAGGCTGAGAAGTCCAAGTATCAATGTGAGAGCAAATACTTCTGAAATGAGGCAGAAGTGAATGTTGATGGAGGCAGCTCAATGCATTAGAGATAGTTTTGCCATGTGATGGTTCTACATAGACATGTGGTCGATACCTAGAGGAAAATCAAAGCATAACATTAATGTGACGTGCTATTATGCATGTTGTTTACAGTGCTACACTGATCTCACAAGGATCACCAGACTGCTGCCTTAACTAATGTTAAATAAATAGTGGAGAGTATATAGATTTGCTGAATGAGATCTTAAGTTTGTAACAAGTCTGTTCTATCAAAGAAACATAGGAATTCACTTAAGAAGGCTCCACTGTTGCATGTACAAGTTATTTCCCTTGGTTAATGAATGCAGGCACTAAGAAAAAATGCTTTTAGGTGACAGTCAAAGAAGACTGCCTATAGCAAAAAGGGATCCAGAAGAGCAGCAAAAGCTGCTGAAGAAAAGAGTTTATAAAGGGCAGTTTGGAGTGCATTACCCAAAAGAGTAGAATTAGGAAGTAAGCTTCTGATTGCTAAAGATACACTGCTGGATGGTTTTAGTGAAGCTGGAATACAGCTGAGTTTGGGTTTAACAGATAAAGCAGATATAGATGGTAAGATTAGAAAATAAAAGAAAGATAAATGTATAGTCTGTAAAGGAAAGACCTTTGCCCTTAGCAAAGCTTTCTTGTTCTGAAACTAGTATCATCTCCCAGGAAGGGAAGGGCTGTGCAGTACTTTTAGGCTGGCTGAGGGTTGGGATGAGGCAATCTCTGCCTTGCTAGAGTCACATTTATTGCCTGTAAATAGGCACATTTGAAAAGTATGTTTGTGCAGTAAGCAAAGGTGTAATTGAGGTACAGGTAAGGATAACGTGGAATTAATTCTGCCACCCCTCTAATGATATTGTGCAGGGCAGGCTTAATATGCACTTTGCTGCTGGAGGATAAGCCCTGCAGCAACATTGTACACATGCTCAGGTGCCAGGTTCTGCCACTGCATCTTCATTAACATTCCTGGCCAATGATGTCCAGTAACCTGTAGCAAGTAAGCTATAGAAGGAATGGGAAGCTACAGACTGTATTGCTATGTCTCTAACGAAAGATGAAAACAATTTCCCTCTTCCAGCCTTGGAACTTAGATGAAACTAATCTATGTCTGAAAGAAAAATTGCACGAGTTAATAAAATGAATTTTGGATTATAGTGAACAAGACACATTATAATAATACATTGCAGTAGATTCTTCTGGTGACACCATTTACTGGTGGTTGCATTTAGTATTTTGTCTGATGGATCACATGACATATCGCAATAATCCGATCTGCAATATGAGACTTCAGTCACAAGGAGTGAAACCTAACGGATAACAACATACAAGAGTTACCGGGGTTTTTACCAATTTGTGCAGAATATTTTGCAGCTGCAATAAATACTCTGATCGGGGTATTTATGACTACTTGTTGCAGAATGTGAGCTTACTGCAAATGTAAGCACTGTTTGTAAGATTTGTAGGCGGTCAGCCAGCCTGTTTCTGCGTAAAGCTGGAGAACAGTCATCAAGGGAAAGCTGTGATTACTGTGTTCTGTTCCTGCATTAGCACCTAATGGAAATGAACAGAAACCTGGTCGTAGAGACTGACAACCCACTCTTATTTCCCAGGGAAATAACCAAGCCATTGCTGTATGAACAAATAAAGAACCAGAAACAAGCAAAGCAATACAATGATATGAGTGCACAGTGGAGCTGCAAATGCAAATCTGGCTTGCTCACTAGTAGCACACAGACTGTAACCACTGTCAGTCTAATTCCAGTCTACATTACCAGCCATTAGGATGATGGCTGTACATGACATTATCCTGATGAATTAGGAATACCTTTCCAACAGCCCTGGTCTCTACCTCCCCTTTGGTGCTGTTACTGTGCTTTTTCTACATTGCTGTGGAGCTGATCAGCAGCCCTGTGCTGCTGGTGGGTGCTGGTGAATGACGCTGGAGGCAGCTCCCCACATCCCTTCACAAAGACACCACACCATTTGCAACATTTTGATAGACTGAGGAGATTTGATGATTAAATTTCCTAGGATTCCCTGCATCATATATAGGACTTTCAGCTCTGCCCTAAAGGTCCAGCTGTCATAACGAAAATGATGATGCTTTTGATTTGGTGGATTACTTGGTTAGTTGAATGTAAGCAGAGGGACTACGACAGGACGTCCTGCTTCTGTAAGCTGAGGGCAGAACCATGTATTTGCAGTTGCTGCAGTTGTCAGGTTATGATCTCTATGTGTAATTTTCTTCTGGCTGCCATTTTACCATTTCTTCCCTAATTTTTGTCAGTTTTTTATAAGAGCCAGTTGAATTACTCTACTTCCCCCCCCCCCCCCCCCCCCTTTTTTTTTTTTNCCCTCTTTTTTTTTTTTTTTCAGTTGTGTAAATAAACTATAAATTTTCTTCATTTACTTGTGGTGACCGTTTCCACCCAGCTCAGACTGTAACCAAGCCTGATACTGAGGTTTACCAGGACAGCAAGAAAAAGTGAAGAGCTTAGAAACTGAAGATGGGGGAAACCAAAATCTATTCAGGATATTTGCTATTTTCTGATTGATCTTCTACTCTCATCTTGGCAAACAAGCCAAGATGAGAGTAATATACTCACGTGTAGCACTTCATATATGTCATTAACTATGGTTTCCTTACAGCAAAAGAACATCTGTCTGGGGCCTGGTGAGATGTTGCCACAGTGCATGTAAAAAGGGGGATTCTTTTTCTCTGAGATTTGTTTTGTTTTGGTTTTTTTTAGATAAATGGGTTTGGATTAATGTATTAGGTAAGAAAGTAATATTTTGGGATTTGTAACCAGCAGTGAGTTGATTTTTTATTTTTTTGATGGGAGCACAGCACAAGTGTTTTCCTTTCTGCCAACCAGCACATGTTGCTGGCTGGGAATGATGGATGCTGCCATGCCTGGCTCTGTGGAAGGCTGTGCAATTCCAATCTGGAGACTGTCATGAGGAGGCACGATGAGTCCCCTGCCCTATTCTCATTACTATTTGAGACACTGGAATGAATCTGTCTCATACCAAGAGGTGTTCTTGTTGTAATCCTTATTGTAGGCTTACAGAACAAGAAAGAAGAGCAAAAGGAAGACAAGGCCTGATTCCATGTGGGAACCTTTTGGAGAGCATGCCAGTGACACATTAATATAATTATTAAGGTAAGAAACCTGGCTAAGGTGCGAGATTGCAAATGTAAATACCCTGATGAGGCTGAATGCTGAGGAGCCTCTGGGGATATCAGGTATTTTTGCTTACTTGAGGAAAATCCAAAATAATGGTGTTGGTTTAAAAATTAAATAGAATAAAGACCGTGATCTTGGTGTGTAGAAAAAGACCTTTTGGTCACAGGAGAGAATTACATGTCCTCCGAATATTTCCAGCATATCTCCCTCAGTTGCCTATGAGGAATCAGTGATGAGAGTTTAAATTTATACATACAAGCACTCAGGGTGAAGCTCTGAGGACAGAAAAGGAAGGAGATGAGAAGTTAATGCATGGAAATGGAAGGAAAATCTTGGCACAGAGTCCTCTGAAGGAGCAGCGCTGCATTTGCACAACTCTGACAGAAACTTCACCATATCTCTTGGATACCACGTTTAGGAAGCAGCTCGTGTCAACCTTAGGTACGGATTGAGACAGTGAAGCCAGATAAGACAGCTTAGTTAGGCGGAGGATAATCCTTTTTCTTTTCCTATTTATACTGGCCTGCAGCAAAGTCCCTCAATATGGAATTTGATTGTGATGGTGGCGTTTTGAACCCTCTTTGTATGTTCTTTTCGCTTCAAGAAATATTAAAGTCTAGATAGAGTTGGAATAGCTGCCTGGTAATGAGATCATTATATATAAGTACTGAATTGCTCTCAGGGGGTATAATGATTCCTCAGCCCAGGTAGGCAGCACAGAAATATTTACTATGCACTGTCTGTCTTAGATCCACGTTTACAGTGCTTAAGCACATAAAGCCCTTCAGCATAAAGTTCAAGTAAGAGAATATGCATGAAGGGGAATATGTTATTTACAGCTTGTGTTATGAGGTGGAATGCACTGGGACCGGTTATTTACTTTTCCTGTGGAATTTTAAAGAATTTTGACAGAAAAGACAAAGAAGTAAGAGAGGAGATGCTAAAGGAAGAAGAACACAGGAGAACACACAGTGCTGTGTGACAGCAGCTTCCTTTTGACAGCCATCCTCTTTGCAGAGCATCAATCAGCCTGTGGGAATTAACAGGTGGTAATGGCATCTCCTGGGATGGAGACATGGTGAGGAGCCTGGTCCCTCTTGCTTCCAAGGGCCGGAAACACTCAGAGCTGTCCTTGTGCCTAGCCATGGGCTGGGGCACAGGCTGCCCCTCATGCCATGGGACATGCACATGAAACCTGAGAACAACCCTGGTTTGGGGATAGACAGGGAACTGGGTTTGATTTCCTGATCTGCTACAGGTTTCTGAAGGGATTTTTGTCTCTACCTTACAAATGGTAAAGAGAGATAAAAAGAGATAAAGAGAGACAGACCAACCCTGTGTGCATCCTGCTCCTCGAGTTTACACCTCTGAGATAAAACCATCAAAAGTGCTTCAGAGAGAGAGTGGGGGGAAATGCATTAAAGATTATGAGGTGTTGAGATGTGAAGATGAGGGGGGTGAGTAAATGCCGGTAACAGGTTCATTGCCTCTTACATCCATACAGACAGGATAGGGCCGATAAAACTAACAGGCAGCCCTGGGCTTGTTACCATGGTTATGTGCTCTGTCTCCACTGAAATCACCTGAGTTACAGCTACTATGCAAGTAATAGGGAGTCCTGATGCTGTTCATAATAATGAGAGAAAACACACCCTATCAAAAAAACATATGTCAACTGCATGCAGAAAAGCTGCAGGAGAGGCATATTCTGTGGACATGGTTGCTTTTAGTGAGTGTATGTGGGTCCATATGCTGAAGATTACATCCAAGTGTACCTTTGAGTTTCAAAACTTCTAATTATTTTACTGTGCCAATAGACAAATTTGAGATGTAGTGTTTGCTCTCTGTCGCACAGGCTCTGTAGGATGTCCTCTGTGTATTTTCCCTGATGTCTAGGCTTATTATATTTTTACCCTGATTTGATGAAACAACCTGTCTTTATTAGAACAGAACCATTCCTGCAGAAAATGGATAAAGTATGCATCTAAGTTGCTTGATGCCTTGTCATAGCAGTAAAACAGATGTGTGCCTGGAATAGCAAACTAACAGAAGTACTTGGATGACTGAAGGCAGGAAGGGGAAGACATCTTGAGCTGCCAAACTCCTACAGCCAGCCCTAGGATCTAAGATCCTGCTGTCACTGTCAATATAAAACTCTTTAATGTGGCATTTCATGTGCCTTAAGCTGAAAAACTATATTTAAATTAATAATCCTAATTTTTTTTAATGTGTGAAGTAAGTGGATTTTAGGATTCCCATGCACCTGCCTGGCATTATGGATGACAAATGAATTTGTGTCAGCAAACTCAAAGGATTCCTAGGACTTGCTGCTCCTCAAGGGGAGTTTCTGTCACTCCAAAGAAAGAAATACTACACACACAAAAAAGAATTGTAGGGACCTATTTCAGGGGGTGTGAAACAGGTCCAGTCACCCTGTGCTGCATGAATGGAGGGACTAGAAAACATTACAGAAACCTTTTTAATCTCAGAGAAGTGAAAAAGGCCATGGCTTTTTCTTAACAGAACATGAAGCTTTTTATTTCTTCTTTATTCCTCTTGGACCTCCTCAATGGACCTGTTTCAAAGTCTGAAAAATGAACTCACCTCTTCCGGCAAAGTTTGGCCTGGGTAGCAACAAATCTGCTTCTCTGCTTCAGTTTCCATGCCTAAAGCTCTGTCAAAATAAAAACCTGCATCCATGGGATGATAATAGGTTATGAAAGCTTTCTGCTTTTCTTCTGCCTAACCTGGAAAGCTTTTCAGTGTTAATTAGGCTACTGTGAGGATTAGGAAATGACATTTTGTAAATTGACCGACACCTGGAAAAGTGGCATCCAAGATGATCATGGCCTGTACCCTCTGTGCCAAGCCACTACACCCTAGATCTTTTTCTCATCTGCCATCTTGATGCTGACCCACCTGGGAGTAAGGGAGAACTGCCCTGGCTCTGAAGAATGAATGCATCCCATTCTGCTTGTGCACCACTGCTCAAATCTTGGTTTTGGAAAGCAAGAAACTCTGTGTTGTGCTGTCAGCATTTTCACCTTCTTGAAGTATTATATAAACTTCACGGGCAATTTCCTAAAAAAAAAATTAGGGTTGCTTACTTTGCTACTCTGTTAATAGCCCTTCCCTTTCATTCTCCTTTCTCTTTGAGAGGCCACAGAAAAGCTGCAGTGGTGCCTGCTTGGTTTTTGTTTGTATGCTTATTTTCCTGACATTATCCCAAAATTAATTGTAAGGGAGGTAGATGGTGTGAGGAGAGTTCACTGGGATTAAATGGTCAGGAGATTGCGGAGTCATGTATTTAACCTGGTGGAGAAACTGATTTCTGAACATGCAAACAACTGCTTTCCAAGTAAATTAGACACCACTACCTGACCTGTGCTCATTATAGAGTTAAAACGTGGCCTATCATCATTACAGCACTTTCTGGTCCTCTCTCCAGCCACAGTGTTTTAATGAGTCTATTTTGCTATGTAATTTATTGTCCTCAGGGCTTCTCAAAAGGAATCCATTTCGCTGAGACAGGGTCATGAGTCCTGAAAGAGTTTTGTGCTACTGCTCTCCTCGCTGGTCAATAACTGTTGAACTGTTGACCATCCAGCAGTAGGCAAGAAAATGTCCCCCTTTAAACTATAAGCTAAAAATAGATCAAACTCTCCAGAATCTAAACCCTGAAGGACATATAGAGGAAAAGTGCTTTTTAAATGGAGATGATATTTATTATTCCACACTTTGAAGCTACTAGGCCTTGCTTCTTTCCTCTCTGCTTGCTTTATGGAATTGCCAGCCAGATTATAGAACAGAGAAATAGTAAAAAAAAAAAAAAAAAAAAGAAATGAAATATAAAAGCACCATTAATCATGGAAAGAATGATATATAAATATACTTGCAGGTACTTTCAGGGAAGTCCATTAGGATTTTTAAGGCTGTCCTGACTGAAGTAAGATTTTAAAGTTGATATGACTTACAATAGCTATAAAAATAGTAGAGGAGAAATGTCACTTTTATGAATCCAAGATGGAGGAAGGCTCTTACCATTGGCATTGCAATCCTACAGGACAGGGAGAGATAGCAGAACATACTGCAACACAGAATAAAAGTGTTTTTTTCAGGATAACAGGTAAAAATGTCTAGAGCCCAGGCTCTAAATTTTCTTTAAAACCCCTGCTCTTTCTGAGGGGGAAGCAGATGTGTGACAGCAGTGGATAACTCCACTCTGCAGGAACCTCCAGTCCTGAGACACTCCCTGAGTTTCTTCAGGCATCTGCTTTGGTACACAGACACCTGTCTTTGTAAAGAAGGTGCTTTAAAGGATTAACATGTGCCATTAATGTCCTGGCTATTAATGTTTGTAAAGTACTCTGTATACTTTGGGTTACATTCAAAAGTTTATTCATTGAACCAGAGCCAAACAGAGCTTGTGTTCAGCTCTGGATTGCTGTTTAGCCAAACAGTAATCCAAGGTATTGTATTCTTTTTATGACCTGTTATCACAATATACAATAGCACAGCATTCATTATATATTAATTCCCAATTGCTCACCTTTTGTCACTAAAAGGCAAGAAATACAGAAACACAGTATTGCCACACACTCCTATGTAGCCAGAGCTTTATTTTAGGAGTGAAGATGTGCAGGTATATGAACAGACATTAAAGAATACTTGGATATTCAACTGACTTAATTGGCCAAGCCTCTTATATATCTGCAGTAGGAAGAACATCTCTGAACAGAGCAACAAAAGTGACATTAATTCAACTGAGTATCATAAACAAGGTCATAAACTACTTTAGTAATGAAGGCATACTATAAGTTTTAAAAAGATTATTTTCCCTAGCCTCCTAGGGTTGTAGGTATGTCCCTATGTAATATTGAACCCATTATTACTACACTATGCCTGGCATTCCTTGCTGTGGCAAGTTAAACATCATAGATTCTGTATCACATGCATTAAGAGCAGCTGAAAGCAAGAAAGCAAGTAGTGTAAGCAGCACAAATTGAGGTATTCCAGGTTTCCGGCAGCCAGAGGAGGCCAGCTGTTCACACACCTCTTCAAAGCAGTGAGGACTTGACTCCTCAGCAGCAATTATGCACCAAGTGTATTTTTCAGCAATGAAAGGTCATTTTTCCTCTCAGGAGAAAAAAACATTATAAGTGGGGGGTTCATTCTTAAGGAAAGTGAATGGGATGGGTATAACCTTCAAACATGACTTTATGCCTTGGACCATAGAGCACCAGAAGGAAGCAGTCCCCATGGGGGATTGATTCAAATACAGTAGGTGCCTTTCTTCTCCAGAGAGTAGGTATGTGAGAAACATGAGAGGACTCAGGACTAAACACTTCTTTCCTCACTGGCAGCAGAAGTTATCGTGAGACAGCAAAGAACTACCAGGCCTAAAAGCCCATATTACAAAGTAGTAGGGGTATGCCTGATGGCAAAATTACTCCTTGATGTGGTATAAACACATCACACTTGGGTAGCTCAGATGCTGGAAACAGGCTATCTGCAGCAATATGGAGCTCTGAGATGGCTAATTTATTCTGTGCTGCTATCTTTCAGTCAAATAATTTTTGGCAAGTTAGGTGATTTCATCTGCTGATTCAACCTGATAGCAGGGCTTCCAAATTGTATTAGGCTGAGGCAGGTACAGTTGTAGTTCACCTGTGTGTTAGGAAGATGTTCTCCAAACATACAGAAGCAATGGAGTTTGTTCACAGAGCCATGTGTAAAACACCATGGCCAAACTGAATTAATTCTGCATTCATCAGGTGGTATTAGCTGTGTGACCAGCTCTATCTTTTCTACAAGTGATGGAGGTGTGAGACCTTTGGCACATAAATTTGGGACATGTGACTTGAAAGCAGTTGAAGTCTTTGAAATGCCTAACCCTAAAGTTTGTCACTTAATCTTTTTGTTTTGAAAGATCATCCCTTTTGTATCTTCTGTGACTCTCAATGAAGGCTCGTTTTGAGATTTCTGTGTATTCTAACACAAAATATATTTTTTGTTCTTTTGAATAGTTTTTAGTCTTTGTTTGATTCTTAATTTCCTAAAATCCAGTGCCAACAAAGAACAACTTGCATGAATCAAAGGAATGTGCTAAATTAGACTCTAGAGATATGGAGCACAGCACATCAAACCCCATGCGAGAGGCTTCCCACAGTTTGTGATCCAGCAGCTGCTCTGTTTGGGCAGAGCTCATTTTCAGTAGCAAACATGCAGACAGCAGCGTGAAAAGTGAACCCAAAACCAGTGACAGTAAGTAAAATCCCATGCATCAGTTTACAGTCAGAATGAAAAGGAGACAACCTTTTTTGCATCATTCAATATGCCTCTGGAGGGCAGTGGGTTCTTACAGTGATGAACCTTGTTAAAAATGGAGAGATAATGACTTTTAGGTTTCCAGTGGTGGTAGGATTGGCCTATACTTCTAAGTCAGATGCAAGCTGTTAATATAGTAGACATAACAGGTGTGTTTAAAACACAGCAATAAACATAAAACATGTAGTTAAAGAAAAGTAGCAATTAGAGTTAATAGAATGATAGTGTCAGTAGAAGACCAAAGCAGAAGGCACCAGTGCAGTCTCAGTATGATGTCATGGGCAGAATGGAAGCTTCAGAAAAGAATTATCAAGGAGATCATCCCACTGAGTCATGAGGTTCATGAGGTTCATGGCTTTACCTTGCTTTCCAAACTCCTTCTTGGAGGAGAGTCTGGGCATGACTGGATGCAGTACTAGTCCCAGACTTGGTCACTGGTTTGTGTCTAACAGTTTATTTAGGTGTAGTTATGCCTTTATATGGCTTGTCTTGCAGGCTTAAGGACAATAATCCAAATATATTTATCTAGGATAATATAAATGATAAATTTAATGTCCCATCCTCACTGGCACTGCATTCTGTCAGAAAACAGTGTTCTTCACATCCTCAAAATGTTTAACTTTCAGATTGATTTATCAGGACATTCTCAGCTGTCTTCAACACAAAAAGCAGCTGGTGCCCCCTTCTCCATCCACCACTGATAGCTTTTGCCAGTAGAGAGAGGTTCTAGCTGTTTTCCCCCCACTTAACAAACCTGGGATGAGTTTTTCCGTGAGGCATGGTTATTTACATAGAAAAGAGCCTTGTGAAAACCACGTCTCAATGTGTGTAAATGCAGCTGCATAAGGTCCCATGCTTATCTTTTCACCTTTAGCAGGCGGTGTATGTGGACCCTGCTTCGTGGAAAGGTTCTGGCTTCTTCTTAACTGGTGTGTGCACTCAACCCAATGAGTTCTGTTTAACACAAGCAGAATTGATGGAGTGCATTAGACTGTTTCTAGGATGTCTGAGTTTGAATTGTCGTAATTCTCTAGTGACAACGTGAATGAGAGATGATACTTGGAGGAGCCCATTCTTCACCCACAGCCACAGTGATCTCCAGCGCAGTCAGGCAGTGAAGACCCACAAGGCACCATGAACTGTGCTCCTAGCACGGCCCCAGGCACGAGGTGGACTGTCATGGGACAAGGAGCAGAGCTGGAGCTGCCCTGCTCCTTCTGTTGCTTTGTAGATCTCAGAATCTTCTGTTAAGCTGTCACAGA
>VYXB01009549.1:0-132602 GCA_013397135.1 Pachyramphus minor | reverse complement strand
AAAAAAAAAAAAAAACAGACCCCAAAATACAGCTGCTGACTTCTCGGCACTCAACAGAGATGTCTTGCACATCACAGCTTTGCTCACACGCTGCACACAAAGAGTTGCTCTTTTTATATAATTATCACATCTTTTATTCCCGTTCCACTTGCCAGGCACTAAAATTCCATCTTGTCTTATGCTGCCAAGTCCCTGTGTGGTTACAGATTCTCTGACACGTCCTACTTTGCAGTTTTATAATCCAAATGCCGTCATACTGATAAATTTTTCCCGACGTATTATGTTCATTTTTCCTTCTAATCCTGCGTTCTAAAGCACTTCTGTATCCTCTCAGCCTAAATTTTATGTGTTCTCTTTCTATTCCATCTTTCAAGCCACTAATGAAAATATTGACGAGAACCAGGCCCATAATTAAGCCTCTTTGAGAGCAAAAGTTAATTCTCCTTTTAGCAGGGCACCACTAATAACTGCTTTCTCGGGGTGGATTTTCAAAGAATCAGGCTCTCCCCTGTTATTCAGGCCAAATTTGTCCAGTTTACATGAGAGCATATAATGTTCCACAGTGTCAAAAAGCCTGGCTTAAGTCAAGATGTATCGCATTTACCGCTATCACCTTATCCGCTAAGCCAGTTTCCCTGGGAAGGAAGGAAATTAGATTGGTTTAACATGATTTGTTCTTGACAAATACGTGTTGACTCTCTTTTATCACCTTTTTATCTGGATGGTGCTTACACATGGACTGTTTAATAATTTGTTCTAATATCTTTTGAGATATCAAGGTTAGACTGAGCAGTGCACAATTCCCAAGACCCTCCCCTTCTCCCTTTTTAAAGATAGATACTACAGTCTGTAAAGAAATCAGTGCAGAAGAAAATGTATACCTCCAAGAGAAGCAAGACTTTGTATGCATTGTGATAGTCCCATGCACATATTAAGACAAGAAACATTTAACTATTTTCTAGAAAGCTTGGGCAAAAACAGTAAGTTGAATTTATCTTCTTTCCATCTTGGGATGAGACAAGAATAAGCAAAGTCTAGGGTACATGACTAGAAACGAATATTATATAAACAGAATCATTCATTGTCACAGAAATATGATCCCTATTATATAACCTATTCTAGCTTCCTGCCAGTGGATGATTATTTCCTACAAAGTATTTTCCACTGCTTTGTTCAACAGAGATTTAAGCAAATCAGTAAATAGCTTACCCCTACTTCCCTCGGGAAATTGTTGTACAGCTATATAATAGTCAGTTTGGTCTCACTGAAAACAATAGTGCAATACTGAAACATATTTAATAGCAGCTAATTGCAACAGTAAATATGTAGTAGTAACACTAACACTCCTTGCCTTGCCCCGTAGATACAACTGTTTCCATCCACAGATATTACACCTACCTATTCTTCTGTTGTTTCCCCTCTGATTTCCATATACTCATATTTTTTTGTGTTTTCTGTTGTACACAATCACAACTCATGCTGGCATCCGCAGAGGCACCTGGAGCATCCAGGAATGGCTGACCTATTTTTGGGATGCGGTTATACCAAGGGCCTCTCATACCCTCGTTGATCTCTACCAGGGTTCTTGGTGGAGAGACAAGCTCTCATCAAGGAGATGACCTTGCAAACAGGAAGGATGAGACAGAACACTACATCAGCCTCCATTACAATGCCATATATAATAGATCCTATATAATGCCTCATCACAACGGCTGCTGAGACTTACTTCTTTACACTTGCAGCACTTGCATCTATTGAAATAAATAGCTTTGATGCTGATTTCAGACGCCCAGTATCTTGCTCTCACTTCCGGCTGGTGGCTGGGAGTGAAGTATAGCTGCAGGTTCCCGTGGTAAACCCACCGCGCGAATAAACGCTGTTTCCCATTCTCCATGCATTTAAATCAGAGGCAGTTGACCTGTTTAGGATATGATCTATTCAGATAATAAAACCCACATGGCACGTAGTAAAATGTTTTAATCCATGATCCGTGCATATACTTCTCTAGAAACAAAGATGGTTACAGACTGTAGCATATAAAATTTGCCCTGAGCTAGGGAGCCAGAGCCCTTTAGCACTGAGACATTTTTGAATTGTGAACTTTATAAAACCCAACCCATAAGTTCTGCAGATGTAGCTTATTGCTGAGAAAAATCTAAGATGTTAACTGCCAGTGTTAGCTCATATAAGCTGGTATTTGTAAGTGTGTTGTATAACTTGTATTGTTTTTCTCACCTTTCCCATATAGTAAAACCAAGCTATTCTAAATTAAGGCTTTTTTTTTTTTTTTTGAGGGGAGTTTGGGAGTTTAGGGGGGTTAAGGATGTGGTTTTGTCCTGTGCCATTTCTAAAAGTTGTACAAATAGAAGCATATTTTTAAAAGGGATTTTACTACCTGTTTAATAACTTTTTAAAAGGTTCTAGTATTGCATCATGGGACTATGGATATGGTAGGTCTTTTCCTTCAAAAATTAACAAAGAACACATCCAAGCAATGCTTAGCAACATTAATGGCAGTTGCCATCCCAAAATCCCTTCTACATTTCAAGTAAAGGGATCCAGAAAAGTCAGTCCGCTTGAAATGTTATTTAAAGACATGGGGTTTGGACACAGACCCACACAAGCTGTTTAGCAGCAGATTATCCAGACTGTATCAGTTTTCCTCTACATTATGTCTGCCTACAACTATAATTTTAAACTGTTTTTATTCAACAGCAGAAATACATAGAAAGCAAACCAAGACCCTGCACAGAGGGATGCCTTAAACTGACCACGGTTGGCTCTTTCCTTCCCCTGGATGCAGACAGACACATCTCAATTCCAAGTATCCATGGTAGGACTTAGCCAGAGGCTTTTCCTTTTGGCATTTCATGCTTTGGAGAAGCTTCTTTACATGGCTAATAAAGATGCCAGGAAGACCAGCTGCTCTTAAGCAGTTCGCAGGGAGGCAGATATAATTAATCCACAAGTTGGAAGCACATTTGACAGAAAGAATTGTTTTGTTACCCCCAAACAATCAAAAAGCTCATATATGAAATGTGTGTGCAAATACATCTGCTCTCACTTAAACCCCATACATTTACACTACCCTAAACTGAAGACACTGTAGCCATCTCTCATAACCAGCCATGAAGATGATTTGCAGAATAATCCAAATACTGCTGTGCAAGGAAAAGGTTGATCAATAGGCTCCATAACTTAGAAGGTATGAATTTATGTTACCTTAACGGTGTGTCCAAGAACATTAAGACCAATCAAAGTCTACCCAGCTGGCCACAATTACGAGGGCCTTGGCTTTCTTTGGGTCATCACAATCATGACTTTTTACCAAACTCAATGTCCAAGACTCACAGCAACAAGAACAGGATTATTTAAGCATTTTTTCTCCCTTACTTCTTCTTTTTTTCAACCATGTTCACATGAACTTCTCACCCATTTGCATACCTTTGAGCAGTTTGTCTGACTATAAGGCACTTTTATGTTCATTTCTCTGACATCTGGAGTACTATAAATTCAATGCTTGCCTTAATTTTTTTCCTTTTCTCTCTCCCCCTATACCCTAAAAAAATATTGTAAGTAGCACAGATCAATCCAGCCACATTCAGATCCAAGCTCACTGGAGATTTCCAGGTTTGGATGACTCAAACAAAAAGTCAGGAGTGGTGGGGAAAAAAAACATCAGTGGTGTCTCTGTAAGGAAAAAGCCACCTTACCATTCCACTGCAATGGGATTCAAACGAAAACATCAACAATGAACAACTGAAATGAACAACTAAAGTTTTCTGAGGGCACTTTGGAAGTGAACACTGGGGCAGATATGACCATCTCTCACTCACTTCCGCTACGTCCCTTCTGGACAAGTTGGAGTTGATGCCAGCATCCCAGGGAAAAGCACTCTTCAGGGCAGCTCTGGGCTGACCAACAGAGCAATCCAGCCTCCCTCTGTGTTTCCCTTGGGACTGGGACAGGTAAGGGACTACCATGCCACTGCGTGTGGGGACACTGGACATTGTCATGTGAGCATGGAAGCTGTATGCGTGTTTAATGGGAATGTCTGGAGTAGCCGAGCACCCAAAAGGGATACAGGAGAACCACCTTGCAAATCCCCGAGGTATTGCAACACACAATGCAAAAGTACAATTAAGTGCTGTAAATCTGGCCAGACACCAAAGGCTTTGGAAGTTGGCTGAACACGGAGTTCCCTGATTCTTCCCCTGACTCTCAGCTTTCCCCGCAGACTGAATCGAAAAGTACAGATAATACCAGGCTGCTCATTCTTCTGCTGCCCATACAGTGATATATTTTTCTTGCTCTATTGGGACAGATGAAATAAGAGAAAGGAAAACAGGGTCAGCCTGATGTCTGTTGAGGGATCATCTCTTACTAACCAAGAAATGGCAAAATCCTCCTAAAGGTTCTTTGGGGAATATTTATTTTGTCCCGCGCTTTTACTGTAATTGTGTTAATCCGATAGATTTGCTAAGCAGTAAAGCGTTCACTGGCATGTCTGAGGAATGCCTGATGGGGAATCTGTCTGCATGGGAAGAGGACAGAAAATGCAGTTTGCATAAGGGTGTGGACTGTATGTGACAAAGAATACATTATGGTATATGTTTCCTTCACGGTAAAATATGATGAGGTAATGGGGAGCAGGGTTAAAAGCTGAAGTGACTATATTTATGTGTCAAGTTCAAGGGGTTGTTTTAATTTCTAGACCCAATCAATGATGACAAACTTCAGCTCTGCTTCTGTACATGCTTCAATAGCCCGTGAGGGGTGGCTACTGAGTGTCCAACCAGCACACATTTCCATTCTGGACAACTTTTATTCTCTTAATGTGGCATTTTGAGCAGAAAGTGTGGTGCCAAGCATGACAGAAAGGCAGGTGGAGAAGGGAAAGAGTAAAGCTAAATTATGTGTAGTTGACCATAACAAAAAATCCGGGGGCTAAATCAAACCTGCAGCTATTTTGCCTGTCACTCACCTACACATCTTCCCTCCACCTAAGAAATCACCCGTTTGGACAGATGATTGTCTTTACAAGGTGCAAGGGTGCATCAGGAGAACACTTTAACAGTTTCATTTTCTCTCCTACTGAGTTATGCTGCCCACAGCCTCTGGGATCACGCAGGATCCGAGAGCCCACAGCTTTTTTTTTGCTGTTGTTGGCTGCTCTCACTGCTAGAGCTCAAGTCCTGTCAGCAGAAGCTTTGCAGCGGATGCACAGGGAACCTGCCTAACATGTTACAAACTGACACAATTCCAGCAGTAGCCAGTGGTCTCACATAATGCAGTTATTTTTTCCAGGCCTGTTTTCTTCTTCCAGCTGAGTTCCCAAAAGGCAGCAATGCTTTAATGGACCCACACAGTGAAAAAATGAGCAACAGCAGCATCCAAAAGGCTTTTGTTTGTTATTGCATCCAGCCCTTCTGGAGTTCTCAGATGAACTGGAGGGTGAGCTTTGCTAATATTTTCTGACTGATGTGCAGAGAATGACTGGCTCAAAGGTTTCACATGTCAGAGCCACCCCACTTTATGCTATGCTACTTAACTAATGAGAAATGAGTGTATCGAAGGCCTCTCAAGCACCTGCCCCTTTCCTCTCCCCCCTTCAGCTGCCTGGGAACACCTGGTCACTTCCCAAGATGAGAGGATGTATTTGTAGACTTTCACATATGTGAGGGCTTTTGTAAAGCATGAGGAAAATTTGGGCCAGTAATATAGCACGATGCAGCTTTGCCACTCATAACAGAGGAGATAATCTGGGGCTCAGGACTGATTGCTCAGTGGTTTGGGTTGTTTTAAGCAACATACAAGGATCATTTTCAGTAGGATCTAAGCTGCTGAAAGTCCCTGCTGACCCTGGAAGTCTTTGCCAAGAGGTTTTCAAATTCACGTTGACCAGTGTTACAATAAGCCATTTCCACCGCCTACAGAGCTCTGGCTTACAGCAGAGCCAGCAGCTCAGGACAAAGCCTTGTCCATGCTAAATGCAAGGGAAAACCTGGTACCAGGCTGACACCTCTTACCAGAACAAGGTGAGAGCTTGTTTGATTCACGCTAAGCCCTGTCAAATGCAAAGCCAGTAACGGAGGTGCCAAAGTTCACGCTGGCACAGATGTGCTGAAAAAGCTGCCCATTCCATGCCTCTTTTCTTCTCACCACAAGAACAATGAAAAATACCCCTTAATTCCTCTGAGGCTCCAAACATGCACTTACCTACACACCATGCACACAGTCTCTCTCGTGCATCGTCCCTTCTGCCTCCCCCTACTCTGGCACAAAGCTACAGATGAGCAGTTTCAATTACTTGAACAATGATCTTGGAAGTAAAGTATTTCCCTCCTTGCCACAAATCTTTATAACTAGTGAAATAAACACCACAATGTGCCTTCTTCCAACAGCTGGAAAATTATGGTCTGAGTGAAATGACATCATTGTGTTTTCCTATGGAATTTCTGCGCTGTGAGATTTCAGAGAGAAACTGTGTGGTGGCTTGAGGTGGGGTGAGAGCCCTGTGGTGAAGTGGACAAACAAAAAAGGTGAAACTGCCCTAAATAGGCTCTACTGTGAAATAAATGTTTACACAAAAACTGGAAAGTTTCCTTAAAAACAGATCAGACAGGCTGTTCCTTGGCTCATAGTCATTCCTTGGTTCCAGCCTTCGACAGCCCTGTCTTAGCTCTAGCGTACAATATTAAGTTTCTCAACATCTTATATTGTTCTTCCCCTTCGTCTAATTACATCAGTGGAAAAAAAAAAAGATACAGAAGATATACCCCAGTAAGGAAATACCTCTGTCAAAGTGATGCTGCAATTCTAGAAGCTTTTCAAATGAGACAGCACTAAATCTACACCCTTAATTACACACTCGTTTGTGGGTGTCAACAGAAGGCGTGTGACCACACTGGGAATACTGCAATTCCCTTTATTGCACAGAGGTCATGTAGAAAAGGAAGATTAGTTCCTAAGAAGTTAGAATGAAGTCCCAAAATGTGAGCCTGGACCAGAAGAAACAGGGTGAAAAACATTTGGTGGTAACAGAATTTAAAACTGAATTTGACCAATTGGTGAGGAGAGAAACAACTGCCCACTCCTACCAAGAGACGGCAAATTCAGTTTTTCATTGTCGTGGCATTTTGAACTGTAAGTTTTGTATAATTTCTACACTCATCTTTGGTCAACATTGATAGCCAGAGCTGCCCAGTTTGCACTCCTTGGCCCAGTAAAGCCCAGTATCATTAAGGGTTTGGTCACCTTCACTGAAAGTTCCTTGAGCGTAACTCTCAGTAGCTCCCAGTGCAGCTCAGGGGTGCAATTTGACACTCAATAGATGGATTAAAAAAAAAAATAAAAAAAAAATCACTGAAACCAAAGATAAATTCTGAATTGTCCTTGGTGATCACTGTTTCACTATAAACTACCTACTTACTCCAAGTCATAGCTGTGGGAAATCAGCAGCAGCAATGGGGCTGACTACAGGCAGTAATCAGGCAGAGTACAAAAATCAGAAATGAAACAGAGCATGCAAATAAGGGAAAGACAAAAGATATCTTTGCTGAAATTCCTCTTCTATTTTAACTCATATAGAAAGCCATGAAAAACCTTCTCAGTGCTCTGAAAAAAAACCCAAACCTTTTCAATAGCTCCAGTTTCTGTATACTTTCTCTTACTTCTTCATCCTGCCCCTCCTCAATCATTACACAAACAACCCAGGATGACATAGCTAAAAAAAAAAAAATCAGTGTGTATGTTAAAATTTTCCCCAAAACAGGGATAAAATTCAATCACCTTACAAAGTTTTTCTACATTCCTTTTTGTTATGCAAATGAGTGAGCATCATATATTCACACCTGAAATGACATACTTCATTTTTAAACTTTCTTGCCATGGCTACAATGATAAGCAATTCCCCCAAAATATGTATTTAGTGGGGTCAAGAATAAAGAGCAACAAAGGTCTGTCTTCAATACTTTGACAAAGAAATTGATGTATAACTGTGCATATGAGTTTAATGTATCCAGCCCTATATATAAACATAATTTTGTGTGATTTATATCCCTAATTAGATTCCCATGGTAACATTCTTCAGCTAACAATGTGTATCATAATCACCTTTTCTTCATACAAATGATTTCCTTAACTTTGCATGCATATCTTAGCAGGTTTTATTTTTAAAACTCTTGTTAACAGTTTCTCTCTTGTTACCAGTAGGGGTGCTACGATAAGAAACTAATTTGCTGTAAAAATTACTCATTTGTCAAATAAGCATTAAAATAATTGTTCCCCTTTTGACTGTTACCCTGCTGTTTCCAGTCATTTTCAAAAACTAAATTATTTACTCATTTGAAAGTTCAGCTGTGCATATTTTAATTGATACTCCCTCATAGGACTCATATTGTTAATGACAATAATTAACCCGAAATGGCTGCTAAATAATTATGCTGAAAAGATACAAAGTATTTGTGCAGAAAGTAAAATCAGCATTTGAGAAACCATCAAAACGTACAACTTTCTTATTTTATGGCAAAGCATGGTAATAGTTCATAATCAAATTAAGGATGAAAAGAAAAGATGTAGATTACATGCTTTGATGCAGAATACTTTATGTTTCCAATATAGCATGGTATTCTAGCTAACAATGAGTACTCAGTCATTCTAATAAATCCCTAGTATTGCTATTCCAGATAGTAATATAATGTATTCTCATGAAGTCAGTGCAGTTAGGAACGTAGCAAACTATCCATTAATAATATTTCCCTGCCATCTATCTATTGCATTTCATTCCAAGGAATCAGAGCCCTGTAATAATTTATAGCTTACAGAATTAATGCTGAAGGCTTTCTTCTGGCAAGTGTTGTTGATTTCAATGATGAGAGCTAAAAGCTATTCGGGCCCAGCTTCTTTCCCTGGACGCGTCACGGGCCAGACGCATTACCGACCTATTGTTTGTGGAACCATTTATACCAGTGCAAAATCAGTTTTGATTTAGCTCCTTTGCCTGTCAATAGTGCAAGCTACGGATGAAGCAAGCTCTGTACGCCCTGCTGAATAGAGACAGGATGGGTTTGTCTACACGGGAAACAATCTGAGTTAACTAAGGAGGTGATTTTAATGTGGGTTTCTGTATGAAACTATATTAAGCCCATGTGGACTCACTCATCCAGAATTAAAATGGCTCTAATTCACTTTAATCTAATTCACTTCCAAAGACCACAGAGGGGTTTAAAGTTGTTTAATCTATTTGAACAGTTCATTTGAATCCACATGCCCGAGTGTCCCCACAGACACTCACACAGGAAAACAAGAACCCAGTAAAGCAATAGAGAGGTTAAGAGTAGGTTGGCAGAAAGTTTTACTTCATGGCTTTTCGGTGGAAAATTTGGTTTTCAACTACATAGCCTCTTTGAAGAAAGTGTTGACATTGAGTGCTCCTAAATTTCAGCTGGAAACCGAATAGCCTTTCTTTTAGAATTCAGAACTCCTGCTGCAGTGCTATTTGATTGACCATCATGTATTCTCATAGCCTGGAGTCCATGTAGTTGGCCCAGCACACTGTGGTCAGAGACAACCAGGGTGACACACAAAAGCAGGTTCCTCACATAAGGGGAGCTGGAGCCAGAATGCACATTTACTGTCTTAGACCAAACCACTTTTGGCCTTTGATTTGTTATTAGAATTCAAGATTTTTATTGTGGAAATAAATCTCTTCCTTCAACCCCTACATCCCCGATCAGTCCTACCTGAAAAAGCTTTTCCAGTAGTCCATACCCACAGAGCATCCTCAGATTGAAAGGTTAGGTGGTACTTGCAATAAAAGCACTTATCTATTTGGAGACCATCCCCTGTATGATCTGTGTGCTAAGCTCTTAAAGGAACAGGGTTGCAGCTGAAGTCACAGTTTAAGAGTCACCAAATCCTGACATTTTGCCCTTGTCAGAGAAAAGGGGAGGTTTGAACGGGGGTCTCAGCTCACAGGCCTGAGTGGCAATAAGAAGAGCTCTGTAGCTGATACACAGGAATGAAGGTTGGTCATAGTCCTGCTTCTGGAGTAGTTCTGGGATTTGTAAAAGGAATTGATTTTCTATAGGTGTTAGTTTTTTAAGACTTGAGAAGCAAGAAGACAGCCCACCTCATGGGAATGTCATGGATTAAGTATAGATGTGCTGCCAACCCTCATAATTTTGAGCGTGTTCACTGTAAAGCTCCCCCTCTTAGAATCAAAGGAATAAGTGAGACTTTTAAAACAAGTGAATTTCTATTCTTTGCTCTCAAGAAAAGCAGGAAATTCTCAACTGAATGAACTTCAAAGGTTTAAAAACAAAGAAGCATATTTAAAAAAAAATAATTCTGGTACTTTTGAAGAAGTAATTCCTAATTTTTGAATGCTTTCATTTAGTAAAATGCTTCCTTACAGCAATTTATATACTCCTGGCTGGAGAATCTTAATACTAACATATCTGTCTTATTCACTTGAATTGCCTCTGCAATTCTTGTGCATTTTCACATGCAGCTCTGGGGGTTTGCAGCAGCACTCACAACTTGAGTATGCCTCTGTGAAAGTTTGGCTCATTTAAAGCTACCCTCCACATCCTCTAAGTTACATTTTGATATTTGAGACAAATAGCCAACAGACAAAGAGCATATTTATGAAAAAAAAAAAATTCTTTTAATTGCACAACCTATTCCTGTCTGAAAAATAAGTGTAGGCTATTACTGGCACCAGACAAATCCCAGTTTTCACTGGCCAGCAAAGCTGCATCTGCAAGTTCAATGAGATCAGTAAACAGTGTAGGTTAAGTAACTGGTTACTAATATTTTCCTTGAGCTACAAAACTTTTAAACAAACAACAACAACAACTGTGATCACAGTAACCTTCCAGAGGTTAACAGCATGCAGGTGGTCAATTGGAATTAAACGCAAACCAGACGACTGCGGCATTATAAACTGAACATCTCGGCTCAGTTTCCCTCAGAAATTGGGTCTTCTTTCTCAAAAGCCTCAGTGATACAACACATAAATGTCAAAACGACAAAAATAAGGAAGTATGTCATGGACTAAGCATTTTAATGCCTTTTCTGGCTCACTTTTGCAGGCTGAACTGTCTGTGTTGACCACATTTGATGGCATCAGTGCTTAGAGTGCCTGTGTGCATGAGTTTAACAGCTGACATAAACAGAGATGGCCCATCAACTAACTGAACTCTGCTGTGGGCTTGTTTTAAGCCACTGGTATGATACATTTTATACTGTATTTATGATGCCACTTTGCTGACCTTGTGAGATAGCTCCAAGTATTGGTAATCAGACATTGAACTGGAAGCAGATTCAAATCCAGCTAGTGATGGTATAAGCAGTGATCAGAATGGATTATTTATATTCTTCTACAGACCTTTTTTTTAAAGAAGGTCTCAGTCTACTCCTAAGTAGAGAGGGATAGCTAATACAACAATTGACCACCAAGAAACTTATTTGGAAGGTTCCCCCAAAATAAGCACAGATTAGAGTTCCAGGAGCTGAGAGCTGTCTTGTCCAAGATTTCTCCAACAAGATCCAGATAGGCTGTGAAGGGAATCAGGGTACATTAGCACTGATAGGGACTCTTCTTAGGGGACTGAACAAAAGTAACCTGTGTGATTCCCAAACACACTTAAACAGAGCACCTGTGAAATGCCCCACAAGTTTGGCTCACAGTGGACATAGCCTGGCAGATAAGTTCTTACTGGAATGGAAAACAAAACCGGAGGAGAAACACGGAAAAGTCCTTTACCCCACATCAAGCTTTGAGTAAGTTTGGTGCATAAAGGATTTGCTTTAACAGCTTCTAGCAAAATGTTTTTCAAAGCCGGAATCTCCCGTTCGTTCACCAGCCCATCCCAGCAACACAGTTGTGAGCAACCTAATGCCCCAAGTCCACAGTCACACAGCAGCCTCTGCGAAGAGTGAGGGACAGAAGGACCACGACCATGTCAACATACACCAGCCAGCACTTGGATTCCGTGGAAAAGCACCAGAACTTCTGAAACTTGACACTGCTCACAGATAAACATTCGAGTTGAGTGGCTGCCAGTAAATAAATACAAATCCGTTGTCATGGCGTTTCATAATGACTAGCTCCTTAAAGCTAGGAACACTCATCCCCTAATGAAGCAATATGCCTCTAGGTGTAATTGTTTTTCAAGGCTGCAATATCACGTCCAGATCTGTTGTCCTGTATCCTAACCTAGAACATGAGTCACAGGTGACTCCATGCATTTGTGTACAGCAGCAAGGTGCCAGTGAGCTCAGGGCTCATCCCCTTGTCGTCTTCCAGAGGCTGTTTCAGACCAGTCAGTGGAAACCACGAGGTTAGAGACACCTCTAAAGTGTGTCATCACATTGTTTGTGCAAGATTCACGTACAATCATAGAATCTCTAAGGTTGGAAAAGACCTTTAAGATCATCAAGTGCAACCATCAACCCAGTACCATCATCATTAAAGCATGTCCTCAACTGCCATATCCACACATTTCTTGAACACTTCCAGTGATGATGAGCCCACCATTGCACTGGACAGCCCATTCCAGTGCTTTACAACCATTTCTGTGAATTTTTTTCTTAGTATCTAACCTAAACTTCCCCTGGCACAACCTGAGGTCATTTCCTCTCATTCTGTCACTTGTTACTTTGGAGAAGAGACTGGTCCCTACCCAGCTACATCCTCTTTCAGGTAGGTGTAAAGAGCAATAAGGTCTACCCCTGAGCCTCCTGTTCTCCAGTCTAAACACTCCCAGCTCCCTCAGCTGCTCCTCATCAGATTTGTGCTCCAGACCCTTCACCAGCAGGTACGTGCTGGTCCTGGATCAGAGCTGCACACGTGCACATCACCTCGATGTTTTTCCCAGCAAGCCAAGCTGGGTGGCCAAACCTAAGCAGGGAACGGCTGAGATCCAGCTGTAACCTTTCCACTACTGGTAGCACCAGTTGTTCTCCATTCTTTTCATTCAGCCAAAATTTTTCAGAAAATTTATAGGAATTTCATTACCTCCATAAAAATCTGGTTTAAATTGGCCAGCTCAGAAGTTATTAGGAAAAAACAAACACTCCGGCAAGATATTAACACACTAACAAGGTCTTTGACCCCGGCAAACACTTAGACAATTGAGTGAAAAATTAAACACTGAATATTTTGAACCTCTTAAAATGCATATTAACCTGTGCTGCAATTGATGTCCAACATTATCCCTTGCTAAAAACACCTCTGCTCTCCTTGCCATTTATTTGCTCTGTGTACACCTATTTCAGTCAAAAAAAAAAAAAAATACCAGAACCAAGATGCTCCTCCAAAAAATCAGCAGCACATCTATTACTAAGAAACTCAAGGAATAAGGTTTTGTATCTCACCTGAAGCAATGGAGCCTCAAATCTTTAATGATATGATGATTCTCTTAGAAACAGCAACTTTGGCTTCAGCTCTGAGGCAAGAACATGTAGCAATGGACTGCATGATGGAGAGGAGTTATTTTTCAGCCTCTTCAGCCTCATTCTGCATTACCTGTGAGTGATACATTACAGAATTGAATGCCAGAAAAGTGCATTTTATAATAAAAAGTATAGTGTTTCATAATTTGATTTAAATCAATTATTCCATCTCTCACTGGAACACTCATGAGCTTCAGAAATAAAACATATAAATGAAACCAGCTGCTCTGGATACTCTTTCCTTGGGATAGATTTCACTTGAACTCAACAAGCTTTCTTCTGCAGCTCATTACTGTAATGCAACATCAGAGTAGAGAGCACAGACTGCTGTACAAGTTGCTGCAAGGTAAACAGTTATAGTTCAAAAAATGCAGAAGATTAAAATTCTTTCCTGCAATGGCTGCCTAAAATCTGAGGAATTAATAATTCCTCTGGGACTGACAGGGAAACTGAGGTAGTTACTGGCACCTCAGCAAAATCCATTAATTTATAGCTATTTACTACATCGCATAATCTTTCTGATTTGTCTCAGTCTGGAGCCTCTCTGTGCCCAAAAGCTTGGAGGTCTGCAGTGTTTAGGATGAAGAATAACTACAACTGGAGAAGCACATGCAACCAAAACTCCATGTTCTTTAATCTCCAAGTCTAATGCATGTGTAGATTTTGGCATCACTCTAAAAATGATTGTTTGTAACTAAATACCATATCTCAGCGCTTAGATACCACAATGACTGAGCTTTTCATAAATCAGAATAAATATATAAGGCAAAATCCTGGCTGTACTGAATTCAATGGGAGCAGTGCCAGTCACTTTAAGGCAGCCAGAGCTTCACACAAAAAGGCTTACAGCAGCCCAAACTGCCCAATGCTTTGGTTGCAGTATTTTCAAATCCATTTCTCATCAAGGCCTCTTTTCCCATCCAGCATCTTCAGGAGACTTGCACTGAGATACAACTGTGCACTGAACTCAGAGCCAAGGTAATAGGAAAATATCCTCTCTTAAAATAAGGGGCAATTCCCGCTTCAGTTGGCAAAAGCAACATACAAACATCCTCTAAATTTGTGTACGTAGATTCCCAAAGGCTTTTTCCTGCACCTTGTGGCAGGAGACAGACCCTTGCCCAGAGTGGGCAGGGAGCATCCTTCCTGGGTTTCTGCTCTGAAGCATTCCAGGAGGAGTCCTCCAACACTGTTCTTACAAAGGTAAATGGTCCATTAACTTAAGCAAGGAGTATTGCCAAGAAGCAGACAGAGAAGAAAGGGGATACTAAATACCAGCACCACAACCTCTTACACAGTTTTTACAGTTCATATTATTTTAGGGTTCATTTTGAAAACTCCACCTCTCCCCCTTTTTTTATCTTTTCTGAAAGAAACAATAATTTTCTGACACATCTAGTCATGTATCCTCCCTTATTGTATTATCCAAATGTCTTACATTCTTCTGTAGTCTTACAGGAGTTTCCTTCAAAATAAGTAAATGCTTCATTCTACAGCTAGACTACTCAAAGAGGGGCAAAAAACCTGCCTTCTTGAAGATATAATGGCACCTGTAGCTGAAAACAAAATAATTTTCATAGCTACTCTGTGCTTAACTTTCCCCCACTCAAATAATTTAGAACACAAAAGCAGGTGTCATATGCAATAAGTGGTGACTAAGGAGAGACAAGTGAAATAATGACTTATGCACTATACTAACAGGCTAACAAACTCTGTTTATGTTTATATACTTAAAAGACTTGCATTCCTAAGAAATCAGTACCAGAAATGTGTTTGTAGAGGATTAACAGTGTCAAACTAATATGTATGACAAGACAGCAGCTTCTATAATTGACAATAAAAACTAAAATTATTTTAAAAATATTTACGTCTACAAATCCAAATATTCTTCTGAATGAAGAGGAGGAGGAGACGGGGAAAAAAACAGAATGAAACACAAGTAAATGGAACTAGTGAACTTTTGTTTACCATCAGGAAAAGCAGGCTAAAAATGTGATTCTCTTCTTTTTCCTAAAAGATTGAAAATGCAGATCCTATTGCTAGAATGATTCAAAGTATTAACTAATAAACAAAAATTATTTTGGACAAGAACAGGTTATTACTATAAGTCCAAACTGAAGCATGAGAATTTTTTTAAAGACATAAAAAATGTTTGAGGAATTGGGTGATAACTGTAAATAGGTGAAATCTTACCACCAGGAAACTACTCGTTTGTGAGCAGACTCACATTCATATTCCTTGACATGTTCAGCTGACATCCCAAGTGGCACAGTGGACCTCAGGATCCCTCATTTCTTTACCACTATGAAAAAAAAAAATTTTATAAATAAGTGGGCCAAGGAAGCAGGTGTTGTGGTATATTTTAAGTAACATTTTCTTCAATGAAAAATGGAAGCATGAGGTTTGACCCCTAACAACAACATCACAGAGAGGGGATGGGAAGGTTTTAAAGTTTGAATGATGACTCCCCTGAAATGCGCATCTGACCCAGTAACCCCTATAAGATGAGGCAGAGCTGACTTAAAGAGGAAGGAGGGCTCCAAGAAACAAGCTTCTGGTTTTCAGAAACAGAGAGACTAGTCAACAGTGGTTGAGATGGTACTCAAGGACCACATGGCAATAGGTGATGGCCATTGAAAATACTGTATTTCCTTAAAAACNTATATATATATATATATGTGGATAGGTGGGGATCTCTCCCTCCAAGATCTCATTTCAAATTTGAGCACTGGACACTTTGCCTTTCATAGTGTCTAAGTTAAGTACTCTTCTGGCTTGACTGAGCTGTCTTAGAAGACATCCTTACTCACAGTGGTTGAGATGGTACTCAATGGCAATTGGTGATGGTCATTGAAAATATTGTATTTCCTTAAAAAACAGCAACACAAGACTGGAGAATATGGCCAAGAACCAGCTTGCAGAGGAATAACCACTACTAAAACCACCACATGGATTTCATATCCCATCAGTTTCCTTAAGTGTGATATGAGATACTGAACTTCTATTTCTGCTGGTCTGAGGAATAATAGGAATTAAGCTTTCAGTCATTCTGTCAAAAGATGTGCAAAGCTGTTTACCTGACCGTAAAAGCAAACCCCCTCTCTGTCAGAAGACAGAACAGTACAGATATTAAGTAAAATCAATAGAGCATTCAACATGCCTCTCAGAAACATACTGTAGATGTAACAGATGAAGAGTAGCCAGATTAGACACAAATGAACTTATGTTGATGAGACTTCTCTCTTGTTTTAACAAAGAATTGACTAAAGCTGATGCTTAAACTGACCTGGGACATATTGGAAAGGTCATGAAAAAAAATTAACACAGATTTAAGAATGTTGCATTCCTCCCTGCCCTTTTTTTAATTTTTTATTTATTTATTTATTTACTCTTTCTCAGCCTTCAAGTTAGAGAGAAGCAGATGGACTCCTCTGAACCCCACACTTCATTATTCACGGACCATCATGGAGAGCTGTGCAAAACATTTCTTGTGCCCTCAGGAAACTGCTGAAATTTAAAAAGAGAAAAAGCACACAACTTTATTGAGGTCGGCACAAGCCCAGAGATTTGCAAGTTGCATGTCTCTGTTAATCAAAGTGACTGTGCCAACATGATTAGGATACCCACAAAGCCAAGCCAATCAAGCAGCTAACTGAGGGAGACCACAGAGCAGATAGCAAATACCACTGGAGTTGTACATTGTCTCAAAAGATTATCACTGCAGTTGTTCAAGCTCTTGTGACCAACAAGGGATTTCAGTGACTCATTGCTATTGTGTTTCTGCAGCTCGACATTATGTCCCATGCATATTCTGGAGCTCCATAGCACCACATGTGTACAACAATGTGCCACACTTAATAAAATATCTTTGCGGTAAAAAGAAGTACCAAAAATATTTGCACAATAGCAGAATGCCAACCAAGCACTGAACTACATTAGAACAACTCATTGGGTGCCATTCCAAAACAGCATCTGCCATTGCCCCAGGAAGTAGCTTTAAAAAAAAAATTAAAATAAAATAAGAGATTTTTCTGAGAGATCACAGCTTTTAACATACCAAGAACAAATTAACATATGACTCACCTCCCTGAGGTCTATCCCATGGTTTCATTATCAGTCAAGCAGAATCCATTGTTGCAAAAGCAGTTCAAAGCAGCCACTCCATCCATGTGCCACACTGAATACGCAGCAAGCCTTCATGTGTATACAGCTTTGCTAAAAAGGGCGGATGGCAGGATAACATTTAAAAAGAAAACAAACAACCCCTCCCACACTCGAGTTGGAAAGGCCAGAAAAGCCTATACTTGTGAGCAAGGGCTAGGAAAGGAGGTGGTCATTTTTCAGACACTCTTAAAACTTTCTCAAGAAAATTATGGCCTGCAGCTGGGGCACACCAATCAGCTGCCCTGGCAAAGGTCACAGAAGGAAAGATCCCCAGCTAGTTCGACAGTGGTGGTTTTTTAAATAATCTTGAAACGACGAATAGCATGTGAACGTGAATGCTGCTTCCTCCGCAGGACTCAGACAGGAAAGTAGGGCCCAACCTAACTGCTTCTGTCCTCCTGAAAGTATTGCTTCTGAGTAACTGCTTCTGTCCTCCTGAAAGTATTGCTTCTGAGCAGAGCAGAGTGTCCCCTTTGGATCAGAGCAACCAGGCATGCTGAAATGAAAACAACAGGCTTAACTGACAACCTGGAAAGGAATCATGGAGGAGCCCCATCCAAGAGACGCGTTTTGGGCTCCTGCCACAACTAAAGAGGTGGATGTAACTTCTGACACTGACAAGCTCTGAGTGCCATATCAGATGAAGGTAGGAGATAACAGGGAAACCCTCAACACATCAATCATGTCACAGAGACAAGGTGCCATGCGCAGCGAGAACCTGGGCTGAGTTGAAGGTAAAAAAGAAAAGGAATCGTGACATTAGGCTTTTCCTTGGATAATCAGGGGAGGGAAGAGGAATATATTTTCTAATTAAACAAAGTCCTCATAAAAAAAACACATGTCCAGGAAGTGCTCTAATGTCAGATATGGTCTGCTGGAAGGTGGATGAACAGCAGTGGGAGCCCTGCAGGGGAACTACAAGTTTCCAGGCATGCTGATCCTTCCTCTACTTTCTCCCAGTTGATGACATGACACAGGAGCCTCAGGTAGGAACCACATTGAAAATATTCCTGCTCTTCTCTCTGCTTTTTTTATTTTTTCCTTTTCAGGGTCCTGCACTGGGATAGCAACAAAGTGTTGGAGTGTCATGGACAAGATGCACAGCCCACACCAGCACTAAGCCATGGCTTGAGTGCCATCATACATGTGGGCCTTCCCCTCAACAAACAGGCCTTTCTCTGCTGGCATTCCAAGCACTAATGGAAGACAGTGGTTTAGGATTTCCAGTCTGTTGTGGCCCCACATCCCTGTGTGGTAACCACTTGCCATCACTGCATTATAAAAAAAGCCTAAAATTTAGCATGTATCTTATGGTGAGAGTCCAGTTCTCCATGGTAGGTCTTGAAAAAAAATTATGTAGCTAAAAGGATGAATATAATAGATTGGAACTTCTCAGCCTCTTTGTGGTCCCCCACTACCACAGAGACAGAGCCTCCCGCTCACAATGCTCCACAAAACCATCCAAAATATAAAAAGCTTAAAGTGAACTGAAACTTTAAAGCATCACTGGAGTTTACCAAGAAAGGTGCACTGTGCATACGTATAGAACAGGAACTCTGCAACACACAAAGCTTTCTACAGATATTCAAGACACCCTTTCAACTTTGATTCACTTAAGCAAAACATCACTGAAGCAATGTTAATCCTCTTGTTTACAGTTACACCCACGGAAAGAATAGGAATTCACAGCTCAAGATCAAACAGATACACTAAAGGGAGCTATTTAACATCACTAAGGATAGCACCCTATAATTACTGTATTGGAGAGGTTGGATCTTTCAACACAGGTTTTGCTTTAAGGAAAAAAAAAAGTAGGGAACTTTATTCAGCTCTGAGTTCGCTCCAGCCTCATATTTATTTCAAGGTAAAACTAAACCAATACCAATTTATCAACCATTGTTTCAGCACCCCAGATCATCAGAAAACAGTATGAAATAGGCAACACTGCTAAAACATCAAAAACTATACAGCAACCAAATGTAGCTGCATACCCTAATATGAATATTTTTCTCTTTGCACCTGCAAAGAACAACTGTTACCAAGGACAGCTTGAAAACTGGAGGAGAATTCTTTAGGATCTCAGTGCAAACATAACCTTTGATGGTTAAGACCCTGAACATCCTACAGTCTATAAGTGAGGTCTTATTAACTTCCAGAGAATATTTTTTGGACAACACGGGTCCCTGCTTTTCTGATACTGTATTCACAGTATCATCAAGAGGTGTTTTTGCCCAGCAGTCTTAGCCTCAGGAGGTGACATGCCATAGCTATACAAAAAAGATGCCCAGAAATGCAGAGAATTCAAATTTGGGACCTTCTGTTACACTAACAGCATTTGAATAGAATCTAGGCTTGGTACTTCAGTTCTGGTAGCAGTTCTAGGTTCAATATTAATGCCAGATTTACAGTAAATCCTTTAAACTATTTAAAAAGAACTGACTTGGTTTATATTCTCACCAAGTTTGCAGATAATCAATTATTCACCAGCATTCGCCACAAAGACTTTGTGAACTCCTCCAATAACCGTCTAAATACAGCTGTAGGATTCATGGTAATAGAGAATTTCTTCACATCTTGGTATTCCCCATAAGGAACAAGGAAAGTAGAAGGAAGCTGGTTACTGTGAAAACAAATAGATTTTGTTAGCAACTTCACTTGAATAATCCCTGTTGCATTAAAATTCCAGTAATGCAACTCCTCTGTGCCCTTGAGAAACCCCATTCACTTTTAGCAGCTGAAGCATTCAAGATCTACAACATAAAGCAATTGGATTTTGAATGCAGGTTGCTTCATTTTAAAACATTACTGCTCTTTGATGTTTATCTGTTTAAGAGAGTTTATTGCAGCTAATTCGCAGCAGGAGTGCCCTGTGGCATCCTCAAAAATTATATTAAAAATATAAAAGATAAGAAAGGAAAACATAATAATTATATAATCTAATTTTTTATGGCTACACAACAAAAATTGAATCCTAATTTTGTAATGTATATGCATAGAACTATTTCTGACACATACCAAAAGCATGAAGCCATCATATACAGGCCTTTTTACTGGAAAGTCTGACAAACTGAAACAGCAAGAGACTCAATGCCATATTAGTTAGGTTTCAACTTTATTTAGAAAATGAGCTGCAAGGATAAGCCAGAAACATATGGATAAAAGGTTGTTATCCACAAACACAATTAATGTGCAAATGGTATTTTTTTTTGATGAATCAGTACTACAACAACTGCTGCAGTTGCTCCCCCTGCACTTATATTAAATTAATTACTGATTAAAATTGTACATTTTGGTCATTGCATGTTGTTCCACTGCCTTGTGCCATCTGATGGGCATCAGCTGCCACTGCGTGCCTGGGCCAAAAGTACCACCTGAGCTTTTAAGGGTTCCACTGAGCCATGGCAGTAAGGAAGGGGAGTATTTGGGAAGACTCCCTTGTGACAGCCTGAGATGTTCATGGTATGGACCGTGCTGGTGCATGGCCTGATTCACTCAAGGTGCCCATGGCTGCCAATGTATTCAGAGTAAAGCCAAGCCACTAAGACCTGAAAACTACATTGTGCCAAGCCCAAGGTAATGTATACTCAATAAAACACAAATATCATTACCATGCTTTTATGCTTAACTATATCTTTTGAAGGCAGAAACTTGAGTGGGTACATCTTGAGTTGCTTCCTGAATAGCAAGTTTGGTCCAGCTTCAATTATCGGTCCAGATCAATTATCATGGATCAACTGATCTGTAATTTCAATTGAAGGCACTAAAGGAAACATTGTAAATGGCAAAACTGAATAGAGAGCTGCTGTTAAAATCAAATGCTTCTTTGATTAGTGCCTTCCACAGTAGTGGCACACAGAAGAATCAGACAGAGGTATTCTATACCACCTAACACTGCAAGCAGAGGCAACATTTTTGGAATCACATTGCAAAGGAATTTACACAAAAGAAAGCCTCAAGTGACAGCTCTTCCACTCAGTCATCCCACTCAAAACAACCCCTCAAAAGAGTCCTTCTGAGATGCTTTCCAGAAGTCTGTGGATTAGACTGAATTTTCTTAAAGCCTTAAAGTTCTTTTGGGGTTGGTGCCTTCACAACACATCCCCAAGTCAGCCCACATTTTAACTGGAAGATCTGCAGTCACACTATTCCACAGGACTGGCAAACCTAAAGATGGAGAGTTGTCCCACCAAAAAGAAGAGTTATAAGATTATCTGTCCCAGATGCAGTGTCTGGGGAAAAAAGGGCAATTCCAAAGGATAAATGAGAACAGATATCCAAGGCCCTGTTTGTGCTGAAGTGAATGAGGATGGATTCATCAGACACTCAAAGGTCAGCTCTGAGCTCCTACGTTTTACAGTCTGAGACCCACATGTTGGGATCAATACAAACATCTTCCCTGGTCAAAGAGGGTTAAAAATAAAGACTAACACTGAGGAAACACAAACAAAATAAAAAATAATCTTCTACAATGACTGAAATTTCAGACAGCAAGGTAGTTCAACAGAAAAAGGGGATGTGTATCAATGTTCCTGAATGTGCTTGAGTAGATTCACTAGGAATCAAGTTCTTCTAAAGCAGAGACAAAATAACCTTGATTTAAACAGTTTGGGAATGTAGGAACCCACCTGAGAATCAAATATTTTCTCATGTGATAAACAGCTTAAAATAACCTGAAAACCTTTGAGTACTTGTTCATTTGAAAAGAAACTGTGTCATGGACTTCATTACAGTCTCAGCACATCCTTTTATTCCAGTGCTGAAGACTGCTGATGCAGTAAATCCTGCCTAGAAAACAAAAAAACCAAAATAGACAGATACCTTTCTAAGGAGGGATGCACAGGTAGAGGACCCTGTGAGGAAAGAATCCTTCTTCCAGCTATTGCAGTCAACCCATCAGCCTCCTTTTGCTGTTAATCCATCTATTCTCTCTCCAGACTAAGTAAAACTGAAATATTTCTGAACTCTCTGGTGTAAATCCTCTTCGTTTTCATGGCCATCAACCAAAAAATGAGACGCTCCACATTTCCTGACACACCGAAAACATTGCTTTCAGTCAAAAATTATCCCATGAATACCAAATTCTAGGCTCTAATATTCCCTTCTCCAAAATTATACACGCTGGGAAAAAAAACACAACATGCTAAATTCTGCCTAAAACTGAGTACATAGGCACCCTTGAGTGCTTAGAGACAGCAAAATGCAGGTAGGAGGATCTAAGCCAGCCCTAAGTGCACATGTAGCTCAACATATTGACCAAAAGACATGTTTGCTCTGTAGTTGAGATCTGCAAAGGCAATCCCATTCCATTCTGGCCTTTGCAGTCAAAATACAGGGGCCTTTAATTGTTCTCTGTCACTATTTTACTGACACCACATGTATATACTGTCTTAGCAAGGGCTATCTCTGCACAGAGGTGTCACTGACCAGAAATTCCTGCAGAAAACGAGAATTAGGGAATTTACACAGAAGTCCAGCTTACATGTATGTATTTCCTCTGCTAAAAGCTGACTCAGATTCGAAAAGAGGAACAAGTGAAAATTGGAGAT
Organism: Pachyramphus minor; assembly: GCA_013397135.1. Classification (NCBI taxonomy): domain Eukaryota; kingdom Metazoa; phylum Chordata; class Aves; order Passeriformes; family Tyrannidae; genus Pachyramphus; species Pachyramphus minor. Next base: position 109,431 of record VYXB01009549.1, on the reverse strand, counting down.
CTGCTACCCTTTAGTACATCCATGATCCAAGGTGGCAGTGAAAAATTCCAAACCTGTATTCACCTTTTTTTTTTTTGCAGCTTATGTTTCATTACCACCACCAAGGTACTCCTCACACATGAGAGAGGGAAGGAGAAAGGAAAGAAAAGATTTAATAAATAACCAAGAGGAAAATCCTGATGACGTTAATCTCAACCACAGTGAAACAATAGTTTGAAAGCAAGCCAGGTCTCCCTACAGTCCCAGGCTGAAGCCCAGCATCCAGCTCATTAAAGTAAATAAAATATAACGGTGAAGGAAAAAGAAAAATAATAGGAAAGATCACATGAATAATAGAGAGAATCTGAGCACAAGTCCAAGCAAATGATGTCAACTATTATTTAATTTTTACTTTGCTCTCTCAGAGAAAACACCAGAGAGAGCAGGGGAAGGGGGGCCTGGGGAAGTAGTGTGCTAAGGAGAGACAAGCAAGGACATCCCAGAGGGGTTTTGATAACATAATCACTAAAATATATATCTTAAAGCCTTTTGACATTATTCCCTTCCAAAGATAATACAATGGAAAGTGAGTGGGAATAAAAAAAGTAATGGTCAGAATTGCAGGAACATTTACACTGAACAGTTCTGGGCTGTTATATCCCAAATGCACCTTCACTAAAGGATGGAATCTGGCCCAGAAGGGACAGTTGTTCATATAATTATTGTGGGGGTTAAATTGGTTCTTGACCAAACAAAGAAGATTGACATTAGTAGGTTAAGTCATTCTTATCTAAAATTAATAGTATTCAACCAGGGATTCGAATTTGGATACAAGGAAAGTGCTACACTTTTTCTTGTTATTTAGTAGGAAGGTAATCAGAACCACTGTGAGATTACTTTTTGCAGACATCCACAGAGATCTTTTCCAAGCACCTAAGACAATTTTTAATACACTTCCTCTTCCCACCAAATCTCACCAAAACATTCTGGCTTCTGATCAACACCACTAGAACTGACATTTGGTCTGGAGACATTCAAAGACCCAGGAGACTTGGTTATAGAAAAGGGAAGTTCTTCTCCATAGGTTCCAATTGGCAAAATTTTAGCAGGTATTGGTATCAAATGTATGTTTAAAAAATTTGTAATAACCAGTATTTGAGTAAAACACTCTGGATTCTCAGAATCCAGATTGCGCAGGTTACATAAATTTAACCATTACACTAACTTAATAATCAGTCCTCACTCCTAAACCCAAAAGAAAACCAAAAATCATGGTGATTGCTGTTACTTTCAGCAATGCCAGATTTTTCAGCTCCAGACAGAAAAAAGGTCACTACGAAACCAGTATGTTACCAAGTATATCTTCAGCTGTAAGCCTTGAGCAAAACCTCAGTCACCTTTGTTATCAACATGTGAATTAATGACAAATACAGACTTCGGTGCTGACCTCAGTATGATTCTTGTAGAGCTGAATGGACAGTGGCAGACAGGGGGAACCTGTCCATGACTATGCATTTCAGTGCAGCAAAGTAAAGTTGCTAATTCTTTTTGGCTGCCTTTGCTGTCATTTTGAGGTTTGATTTCACTGACCTTTTGTATCATCCTTCCTCAATGTAACATATACATGGAAATTGAATATATGAGTAGGCATTCATATCCAAACTTTGATCCTTGGACATGAATAGCACAAGTTATCAAATATTGAAAGTACCGTATTTTAAGTAAAAAAGCCAAAACAAGCCAATAAAAAAACATCATGCCGACTTCCACTTGAATATAGAATTGCAATATTCACAAGTTACACTTATTAGTTAGGAAAGCTGGTTGTCCAAGCAGGTAGTAGGCTAAAAAATACTAACAATTATAAAACATGAATTGCAAATCATGAGTGAACAAACCCAAGTATTTATGAACAATCTTCAAACAATAAATTATTAATTGAAGAACTTTGTGAGCAACTTCCTACAGCAAATAAATCAGAGAATTCTGCAATCTGCACAAACAATTTATTGAATAAATTATTCATTGTGAATCAACTATTCACTAGGATCTGAATCTTTTTTTTTTTTGGTTAATCACTATGAAGATTAACCAAAAATCTGCCTAATTCCATTGCCATGGTGTGAATTAAAACGTATCCATTTCCTATTAGAAGTGGTCAAACACGTGACAGAAAGATATTGAGGTAATTTAAACCATAATCTATTCCAAATTTGTTTTACCATAAAGTGATTTCGGGGTACTTCAGAAGCACAGTGATACATGAGAGGGATTTCGGATACCTGCAATTAATGGACTGCCTCAGAAAATTCAACTATAACTGCATTTATATCACTTACTCACAAAAATAAGTGCAAAACAGATTTGGGAACAAGGTCAGCCTTTTACTCTCTTTAAAAACTGGGATAGGAAAGAGGTGTTTTGTACTGATTCATTTAGTATGCCCTCCAAGACTTTCTGGGTGAACTTGACAACTTAGAGGTCATTTCTTCTCATTTTGCCTCAGTTGCCCTGGTCTGTAAGGAAGATAACTTCTCTGGGCTGGAGAACAAACACACTGGGTTGATCAGGGCTTAAGGGGAATAGCCAACAGTAAGCTTGAAAGCCAGAGTATGGGACTTGGACTTCTAGGAATGAGCATCATGTTTACAAAACAAGATTACAAATAGCAGCTTTTAACTTCTCTTCTTGATAAACCTACACCTTCTGCCTTCACAGCTGACATTTATGATTACTGCCCCCTTTAAAAATATCACCTTAAGCTGCAGTAAACTCTCAACATGTTGGATAAGATAGTAGAATAATCCAGAAAAAGAACGGGGTGAACTGCATGATCCATTATTTGGGATATACGATGAGCACGCAACAGAGAAAGAACATCAGTGATGCTGCTGGGGCACATGGGGATCCCTGAACACACCCCAAAGCCACAGCAGGGAGTGCAGCAAACCACAAAACATGGCTCTGCTGCTCCCAGACCACAGCAGGGAAACAATGAATGGCTATGCCCATAATATAGCCAGCATTCCCAATAATCAAGGGTTGACTGTCAATTTTTAATTTTTTTTTTTTTGGATGATTATGGCCCTTGAGGACTCCAAACACTGTGGAGTTTNAATGAACATCATGTTTACAAAACAAGATTACAATTAGCAGCTTTTAACTTCCCTTCTTGATAAACTTACACCTTCTGCCTTCACAGCTGACATTTATGATTACTACCCCCGTTTAAAATATCACCTTAAGCTGCAGTAAACTCTCAACATGTTGGATAAGATAGTAGAATAATCCAGAAAAAGAACGGGGTGAACTGCATGATCCATTATTTGGGATATACGATGAGCACGCAACAGAGAAAGAACATCAGTGATGCTGCTGGGGCCCATGGGGATCCCTGAACACACCCCAAAGCCACAGCAGGGAGTGCAGCAAACCACAAAACATGGCTCTGCTGCTCCCAGACCACAGCAGGGAAACAATAAATGGCTATGCCCATAACATAGCCAGCATTCCCAATAATCAAGGGTTGACTGTCAATTTTTTAATTTTTTTGGATGATTATGGCCCTTGAGGTCTCCAAGCGCTGTGGAGTTTAATAACATAATTCTCCATCAGCAGCACAGACAACCACATCCAAAAGGGGGTTTGGGGAAACCAGGAGACTTGTCAGGTACTGACAGTGCTGTGGGATTGCTCTTTTTCTTTCATACGGCAGACAAACCTTTCCTGAATCATCCTCTTTAACATGAAAGGGCATCTTGAGGTAGAGAAATGAGAAAGGCACACAGCAAATCAAGCAACTAGACATCTCCAGTAAATTATTTCTTAATCTCACTTTATCAAAAAAACTTCTAATAAGCACGAGTGTCTATTTCCAACAAAAGCTTTCTTCACCCCCCTGGACAAATGATATTCAAAGCTGAATTTGCCCAAGTTAGCTTAAAAACACTGTAGGACAAATATAAAGCAAATTGTAAAAAGTTTAAAAATTAAAAACTAGAAAACTGAGAGTAAGGTATATTGCTGCTAATTCTGTTTTGCCCTTAGAACATATTACTCAGTAACCCATGGCTTTTAACTAAGGCTTTTAAAATTAGTATTTACATTAGATCACATTATGATCTTGTTGCAAGTTTCTCCAAGAACTGCTAATTTTACTTAATGGGGATAACTCTGGATTAATAATAGTACAATTGTGGTATTAGTCTGCTCACTGGCTCTTCGGGTTTTGGTTTGGTTTAAATAGTAGAGTATTAATATTTTCATTAGTCATCACTAGAGAATGAGCTGACATAAGTGTCTTCCAAGAGTGAGTACACATAGAAATAACTGGGTGCCTGTATCAGGAGGAAGCACTTAAAAATTTTGTTGGGGGGTTTTAATAAAAACCAGGATTGGATGTTTTAGTCACCTCTATTCCACATATCCTATCTAACTAAACTTCATCCCAGAGTCCTGACGTAGAATCCACTTCATTTATTCTTTCAGTGCCACTCACCTCTACATCTGTCCTATGTTTGATCAGAAGAGCTAAGCAGAAAAAAATGGAAGGACAACCCATTCAGAGCCACCTTTCTCCAAATTCAAGGGTTCTGTTGAATGTCCTCTTACCTCACATCCTCTCTTCCAGCTGCAAATGGTTTTCATGCTTATGTTGTTCACAGAACAGCAAGAGGGATATTTGCTACAGTTCCAGTGAATGCATTCATTTTTTTTCCACATCAATTATATTAAACATCTGATTTGCCCTTTCAGTTTTCCACAGGAATTTAAGAATAGTAAAACTAGGCTAGAATAAATAGCTTACATTTGCTACCTAGATTTAATTTCTGCTTTTTTCATAGAATTAGTTAATTTACCATAAAACTTCAACCACTGCTGATACTGGATTCCAGCATCCATAGTTCCCTACAGAATTTTATTGCCCCCAATATAATAAAATGGAGTTTAACCTTCACTACTAATTTCAGAATTAACTACTACAAACCTGACTAAACGGCCTTTTTTATCCCATACACATTATCTGCTCATTATTCGCCTGAACCTGCCTTCCTTTCACAGCTACAGTTCAGTAAGGGGTTCAATAGAAGCTTTAGAGCTGCACAGGGTAGCTCAGCACAGAAAAGCTTTCAGAGGAAGGATATCTAAAAGATTCCTGCAGGAGGAATGTTGCAAATCCAACACCACTACACTGCAAAATAGTAGCAAATTCTTACTAAATAGGGTTAAGGTCAACTGTGTAGACTAAGTGTAATCTTGCTAATAATCAGTTTTCAGTCATAATATTAATCCAGTGACAATGCTGTGAGCTAAACCTCTGTGAGATGTAGAAAACACCTGGCACTGATGGCAAGATAGACAGAGATATCCACCAGCCTACAAATAAGTCTTTTGAAACCCAGGTGAGACACAGCAACAAACCTTTTCATGCCTTCCCACGCATTTCCTTTTGGCAGCACCAAAAACAAACAAACAAACAAACAAAAAAATCCATCAGTATTCTCTTCACTTGGATAAGCACAAAAAAGAATATGCTGTTTATTGAAAATGGAATATTATAACATTACTGTAGGTCTGTTTGCTTGCAGGATTAAAGAAAGAATAATTTAGTTAAAAATAATAGAACATTTTGGTCATTGTCTGCCTCCAAAACCAAACCTGTCTCAGTCAGACTTAGAAATCCCATTAATTTACACTTTTTACTGCCTGTGCCATGTTGCATGGAATGCCATAGGCACTCACAGTGTGGTTGCAGTGGTGAATAAAACCCATTTTAATCTCTGTTTAAATGGATGGCTTTATCTCGGGCCAGGTATTAAGCAATGAAAGCTCCTAAAAATTAGCAGATACTGTTAAAACCCACCAACTTTAGCGATCCACCATGCCTAATTTTGCACCTTCTGTACTGTAGCAAGACTACGTTACAAAGCTGAAGCAGAAATTAAATGACACAACTCTTAATGCAACCTTAAACCTCGCACCTCTCCTTGCAAGTCTCGGTTTAGTTCAGAGAGAGTCACCGAGCTGACGGGAAATGAAGCTAGACTGGTGGGTAATTTCACCACCACACAGTATTTTTCATTCAACAGACTTGCCAAATAACTCCCTTTGGAGGCCGTGGCTGGGCTGCACCAGGAGTTCTCACCAATGGCTTGAACTGACCCCCACAGGAAGAAGGTTGCTTTGACACTCGACATCTTCTTTGACCTCAGACTGCCTGGGTTTCCCACCATAAAACATTTCAAGCCTGCCTTGACTCCCCCCAAAGCACATCTGTCTCCCACTTCTAATCTGGGTAACACCCTCAAGTTGTCTGAACAACCCTCCACCAACACTCTTTTGTTTTCCTCTTCCCTTATTCTGCTCAATAAAGCTGGCTTTTGGCATATTAAAGCTTAATTTGTTTAAGAACAAACAGTTGGGGGCCTGCATCTCACAGATGAGAGTGACAGATCACATGAGGAGACCAAAGACTTCAGGGGCTGAAGATTTGGCAGGTTTGTGTCTCAGCGGAGATACAGAGCTCATTGTCATGTTTCCAAAAGGCATTACACAGGGCTCCAAGGTGGAGCTGTTTACCAATACTGTGATCTCTCCCCAGATGCAGTTGCTACTGCAGCTAATTAAGAGAACAATTAAGACTAAGGCAATCAGTCAAGTACACAGATTCGAGTCATTTTCTCCACTCTCCAATGCTGCGCTGGCTCCCAGAGGGCTAAACCTTATTCACTCATTCAGAAAATGACAGGAAGAAGCTATTAAATATCTGAAAACCATAAAAATGCAATCATACTGTTCCTGAGCTGAGCCACTCACCAGAGACCAATGCCAGGCAACTTAAGAAACTTGCTGGCCCCCAGAATTCACATACTTACAAATAAGAAAATTAATCAAAAGCAGTTCAGATCAAAATTTAATTAAAAAGAAAAGGATTGCAGAAGACTTCCTGAGATTTCTCTGTTTTATGTTTATGACTGATCAATATTACGTGTTATCAGCTCAGCGTATGACAAATTCCACTGGGCATCTTTAAAGAGGAAGTAACAGATTAAATATTGAGCTAAAGAATTTAATCTCTGCTTTAAAAGGTTTTCAGATATTTGTAAAGGTAAATCCTATTAGAGTATAAATGTCTCCATGTGCTAGTGCTGTAGTCTCGTCACAGAGGAATTTGTAAACACCAGAAGACAGGCCCTCATTAAATATAAATTTCCTTCTTTTGTAGAGCTATTGATGAAAAGAGAGAAAGCATTTATGTCTTCAACAGAGGGGGAAATGGTTTTAGGAGTGAGATTTAAATGTATCTATAGGTATAAGTAAATATGTATCACACTTCTAGAACGGTCGATGCCAGCTGGCTCCCTAAATCCATTTAAACACAACTGAGAGCACTGATCCTTCACACCTCACAGCAAGGGTGGAAAAGACTCACCTACTGGAAATGAAAACATAATCAGCTGTGCCAAGAATGTACAAGAACTGAGAGTTACGTGTGATAAAGAAACAAATTAAGAGAGAGGCTAAATCCAAAACATACTCTGCATCTAGCTGTTATATACATATACCACATATTTATGTACACATGTGGGCACACAATAGATGTGGTTTGTCATGCACACATAGGTCATACCACCAGTGTGGATGTTAAGACCAAGCAACACCAAGAGAGCACAACACGTGCCCTCTCAGCTGCAGTGCAGAGGTGGAGAAGGTGCACAAGTCCTTCAGCAGTACTGCAGCACCCCATCCCCTCCTCACTGGGGGAACATTTTACCCCACTGACCAACATCTGTTCCTCAGCATCTGCACAGGTGTCACTGCTGGGACTTGCAGCACACACACAGCCACAGGAAGCGTTGTTTCAGCCACTGCTGCAGCTCCTCAGGTAACCTTCAACCTAGAAGGCAGTCCAGAACCTGTGCCTATCTATCTGTATTCCCCTGCCCCAAGTATCAAGCCTATCTCTAATAAATAAGTGTCAATCAGTGACCAGCAGGAACACCACCAGTTCCCCAAAAGCGTTTCCTTAAGTGTTTTACCACCCAGGACCATCCCACCACACCACTGGTGGAGCACCAGGCCAAGCCAGCCTCCTGCGTCCATGCCCCCAGAGCCCTGCAGGCAGTTTTGCTGTTTCTGAGCCAGTGTCGTTCTTCATTTGGCATTTGGGAATTCGTCTCTTTTTTTTCCCCAATTTTATGTGAAAAGGGATTAAAGTAATTAGAGGTTTCACACGGTCCCTTCTCCTATCCCCTCTCTCCCCTGAAACCATTAATCAACTCTATTCAATTTCTACCCAAGCCAGAAAAAGAGGGAGAGGAGGAAAAGAAATGTTTTGAACATTTGGAGGAATTTGACATTTGCTGTGGAAGGCTGGGTGGCTTGAGACACAGAAATACAAAACAGATACAAACAAATCAATTGTATATAATGTTGCTGTGACAAATAGGAACATGAATAAAATGGGACAGTCTTTTTATCAGATGACAAAAAAACTGATAGTAATAAGGATCTTAACAGTTTCTCAGTCAAAACTAGATTAACTCCCAAGGGCTAAAATTTCTTTAAGTTACAGGAATCTTCTTTACTCCAAAAGTACAACTTACTACATAGGTGGTAGTAGTAATTTGCACCTATTAGAGGTAATTTACACTTACTACAGTTTTCTGTAAGTAGAATCACTAATCATTCCAAATGATGGCTTTGTTTCAGAACAAGCTTAAATACAAATATAAAGGTGTTAAACTTGGTCCTATCAATTCCCACTTTTCAGATATTTACATATTTGGAAAAAGAGATAAAAATTTGTCATGAAATCAGTGACCAGGGTGGTCAGTCTTTTCCAACCCTGAACTGAGGGGTGCCAAATGAACTTCAAAGGAAGTGGTATCAGATGAAAGGGAGACTCTCACCTTGGTGGTCCTGCCCCAGGACACCATCAACACTAACAGGTAAAGAAGGAAAAGAAAAGTTATGACAGAGGACACAAAGGGATGAAAACTCCCTGCTGTTGAGTTTTAAATAAAAGCTAGCACTTCATGAACCCCATTGCAACAAACTTGTGTAAGTTAGGAGAACTTGTACAGGAAGCATTTGCTCACTCACTGCTCTGCCCTGCCACACACTACCTCCCCCTGTCTGAGACAAGCAGCTGCACTCGATGGAACTCAATTATGGCCTTCTCTGACTATTATGTTTCATATAATTGATTTCTAGAAGATTATCACCATTGAGAATTTGCCTTCTTGTTACTGTTTAGCCTTAGTTTCCCACCTCACCTTAACATCAGGACCCAGTTGTTTGGGGGACTTTGTCATGTATTTTCAGGAGTAGTGGAAAAGGGAAGAAATCCGTGGCCCTCTGTGATTGCATTTCAATACCAAGTGACTAGTGCAGAGAAAAGCAAGGTGGTTTTTTTTCATCCTGTGTTGGGTGGAATCACCACTGTGCTTAACTAATTATAGTTCTACTGTCAAGGTCACCACAACCACAATATGCATTTGACACAAGATGCAAGAATACATTTCTGCAAAAACATGCTCTGCCCTCGGCTACCTACCTGGTGCTGAACCTGAGCAGCATCTAAAAGGCAAAATTTCATGGATTCCTTTCAAGCACAGAGATCTGGCTACACACAGCTGGTAAACCTCTGCAGTCAGCTGCTCTGTGCAAACTCTTAACAGAAATTTGCCTTGACAGGAATGTACATGGGAGCTGCCATGAGCAGAATGGGCCCAAGCATCTCTGTCAAGGTTAAAGTTGGGTCCAAATTAGGATTTTTAGCTTAATGCCCTCTCCAAGTAGACATGTACTGTCTGTTCTTATGAGTCTACCTTCATTAACACACTTAAGCAAACACTGAACAAATGAACAATGGTACAGACATGAAATTGGAGTCACAGAGGACTTTCATGCCACTAGATGCTGTGAAAATGTAGAACTGGAAGAAGCAGGTCCACCACCTTCTTCAACTTGCTCCCCTCAAAACTCTCTTTTTCTGCCTTTTGCAAGCTCTCTCTCTCTCACAAGATGCTGAGCAGCTTGACAAAGCAAACAAGAAGGTGTAACTCAACTGCTACGTTTAAATGTGTTGCTTTTGCAAAGAGAACAGAAAGCAGAACGGATATGTTCAGTATGGCAGTCGAGGACATACCAGGGCTAATCTGCCTGGAATCCCAAGAATAAAGGGGAGTTCACCCTTTAAATGAAAACCATCTCGTGTCCTTTGTTGTTTTAAAAGTGTTTGTTAAAAAGCCAATTCCTTGATACAGTCTCATATTGTGCTATTGATTATCACGCGGAGCCTCCCACTCCCTTCCAGTTGAAATTTTGCAGGAGTTATGCTTCATAATCAATAGCATGCTCCACACTGGATGGACTTGCCAGTGCAGCAGCTCTCCTCCAACACCCCCAAGGACAGCTGCAAAAAATGAGCAGGCTGCCTCCTGGAGCTATCTAAGGACCAGATCCAAACTTCATTGAATTCTATGGAAAAATTCCCACTGACTTCAATGGGCTTTGGATCAACCCCCTGCGGTGGAACACTTTTTAAAATAAACATTAGGGGGAAAAAAAAATCATTAAGACTATAAAGCCTTTCATATTATCTCCTGGATACATTTTAAAGCAAGAGGGTGGGAATGTGCTCTTTTCTCCTTATGAATGTGTCAGGCAGAAGTCATGCAATTGTGAGATTGCGAAGGGGGGGAAAGAAATATGGTCTCTGTCTAGACCTAGATTTCATTAGGAAGTTTTAAAAAATATGCGTTAAACACACAAAATTTCAAAAATCTCTTTAGAAAAAAATAATGTAAAACTCCCTAGATTTGTAAAGCACTTTGACAGTAAGTATAATTTTGAGAGTGTCTAAAATAGAAAGGAGAAAAGGAGAAAAGTCAGAATAAAAGAAATTACATTCCACAGGAGCTTTTGATGAAAATGTAATATTATTCTTAAATATGATCAGCAGAATGGTTTGTTTCCTACTTTCTGTGCAAAGCATACATAGCAGTGTAGGAATTATTCCTGGGGTTTTGCTTCTCCAAATATACTTCTACTTGGGACCCAATCAGGCTGAGCTCACAGGCAGGTACATATACTACACCTTTCAAAATGTGCAGTCAGAATCCTCCCAAAATGCAAAGTTTCCTCCTGCTCTCAGAGGAATGACACCTGTGGCTGAGTCTGAAACCAGTAAGCCTCTGGCTAGCTGTTCTTTCTAGGATCAGGATCTGGGATTTACCATCCACCTTTGCCAGTTTTCCTGGACAGTTGCTTTGCAGCAAGACAGAGGTTCTCCTGCTGATAGTCCCTCTCCAAAAGTCCCACTCAGCTCAAGAGCTGCAGATGCATTTTTCTGGGCTCAGTCGTTCTTTTAATCTCAGCTTTTAATTTACCCCTGCAGATTTGCACACAGGAAAATGCTCGAGCCTGATCATCAATGTTGACTCCAGGTCACCCACAGAGAAGTGACACCATCAGGACTATGGGATGGATGGGCTTCAGGGTAGATTTGGCTCAAGGTCCAACAGGGCACAAGCGTGAACTAAAAGCCTGCCTGATCTGAAGCAAGCTCCATGCTGTGAGAAGCTTCTGCAGAAGCAATGCCCTTCCCATTCTCCCTTTCATTCAATTCTTCCCAGGATCTAACCTTGCAAATTTAACTGCAGTTATATAAATATGAAAGAAAGTTTTAAAATGCACAGGCTCAGGATGACCAGAAATCAAATTTTTCCCAGCAAAAATTGAATAAATAAGAAAATCTTTTTGAGGGTAGAATAAAAGTGTCATATTGCACCAGAAGTATTTTAAAAACAATATACTCTTTAAGAACAAGAAATGTTATTAAAAGGAAAGAAAGTTTCATTTAGATCAATATTAAAACATTTCCTTTACACTTTCGTGGGATTTTGTCCTTCTACTCAGCCCAAACTTCCATCTGTATTTCATCCAGACTTGCAAATAATTTCAATAACCACAAAACTGGATTTCCATTTCTCTTTTGGGATAGCTGAGAATAATCTTGTCTGAAAAATAAAATAATTCTAACTGGAACACCGAGAAGGAATAAATCATGCTCAGGACTGAAGTCATTGCATGGGACATTTCAGATGCCTTTGCAAGTCTGTAGTTGTACACACACAGAAAGTCTTGGTTCTGGGAATTCAGACAGGATCCTTTCAGCTCTCTAGCTTTCAACAATTTGTGACAAACAGCAATATTTAAGGATAGGACTATTTCTTTTACTGTAATTACTTAATGACACTAGTGAAACGATCAAAGAAGTTCCAGAAGCTGAAAATTCATTCCAATGCAGACATAAAAATAATTGGGTTGAAGAGTCATGTTTTACCACTTTCTTCTCAGTTATGCCCCAGAGATTTGCTCACAGCCCACAACAATTTCAAAACCATACTTCTGGGGAATAGTACAATATAACCATAAAATTACACTTGAGATAAGATTTAATTATCATTCTCACCTTTCCAACACCTTTCAAGAAGTAATCCTTAAAAGCCTCACAAAAAAGAATATTGCAATTAAAATTATAGCACGCAACAATGATATTAAAAGAAAGACAAACTGCTTTATGGGTTTTATAAGAGCTTAAGTTCAACAGCTTTATTCAAAAATACTACAAGTGATCCTGTCTGATGGATTTTAGATATTCACTTGGGGTCAGAGGATGTTAGAGCTAAATAAAACAAACTGACATTGCACCCAAAGAGATCTTTTCATTCACTTGAGCCACGAGGCTGAAGAAAGCCAATGGATCTGCAGTGATTGGACCATTGTGGAAGAAGACTCATGTTCTCATGTGGTTTCATTTCAGTGCTTTTGGATTCACAGTAAAGGCAGATGCCACTGTGGAACAGCACTACTCCATGGTACTAACTCCCACCTTCCCCAGCTGCCTGTCTCCTCCATGCTCAAGAGTCTATTGACAATAAAATATAAAACAAGAGCCTTGAAACCTTATGCCATGGCTGCTATTTGGGTCCCTTATTCTCTCAGAGAATGTGTAAATCATCCTCCAACTGTGCATGCAGTGCCTGTGGGCAAGACACACCTCAGCAGAAGGGAAAGGGAAGCACAGCCTCAGTGATGTATCCCACAGCTCACATTACTTCCCCAGAGATAAAAATCCTGGGGTCAGATGGACCTTCCAGACAGAGGGGAGTGTGCCCTGCAGCCATCCAGCTAGCTGGAGAACTGAATTTGTTTTAGTTACAACAGCAGGAAGCTCTAATTTATGTTCCTAAGGATCTAGCACTTCTTAGGGTGGGTAGTTTGGTTCTGGGAGTTGACTGCCTGAAGTGTGCAAAGGACTCCCCAACACATCATTATGGGCAGATTTAGAAAGACAAGACTTAACTTAGAGGTTGCTGGTGAATCCCTCAAAACAGGTATCCTGGGGTTCTCTGAACCAAAGGACAACCAAAGTTGTCATTTATGACAACTTTCATTCAACCAACCTGGAAATTAACTGCAGGCAGGGAGAGAGCAGGAAATAGTCTGGTCTTGCTTTTTAACCAAAAGATGCAATCTCTTCATAAGTATTTCCAGAAATGCTTCTAGAAAGAATAGGTGATCCTTCATTAATGATTATATATGGAAGGGAAGAAGAGGTTCTCCCTTGTTGCCTACACCTTAAGCAGAAGGGAAAGAGCATCTTCCAGTAAGATGAGTAACTGTGAAAAGATGGACTTCATTGTATATTCCAAATTAATTCATCAGGGTCAGTCAGACCAAGATTTCTTTCTCTCCTTCCAGAGCAAAGCAAAAACAAACCAAAATCATTAGGTATTTTATATGCTTCCAAATAGAAACTTTCCCTTTATAGTTTCTGAAGCCCAAATCCAGCTAGTACTGCTTTTAAAACTCCTATGAAGAAGGTAAGACTACTGAATCCAAAAGTCAAATCACTGCAAAGAATATTTCACATTTAAGCCAAATGCCACATCCTTCTGAAGCAGCACGAATGCCTTCAAGGGAAGATGGAAAATGTAAATCACTGGAAACCCTGAATACCCAATAAATCACTGGCAAGCTGGCCTGGGCTTCAGCGCTGAACAGAAGAAAAGCAAAAGAGTTCCAGAGTCCAGCAAAGACGGAAAGAAAGCGTTCATTGTATTGGGTGTGTTACACGATCCGTATCGGACCTTTGTGCACCACGCTGGGGCAAAGAATTTACACGGATGCAAGGAAGTGGGAGGTGTTAAGAAGGGAACGGCACTAGAGTTTATACAAGTGTTACCAATGTTAGAATAACGTTTATCAGTTTACAGTATTTGACTTAGCATTGCTCAAGGGAGGAGGGAGAGATAACAACAGTCCAAAACATGTTCCTCTACCTGTAAAGCCGGAAGAAGGTCTAAATTCTCCATTTGAAAGGGAGCCCAATTAAGTTTATCTTGTATATCTGAGCTCCAGCTGGGGAGACAAGTTCACTGGGGGTTATAATAATAATACAGCATGTGCAAACATTTTGACTACTGCATATACTGAAACATCAGAGAAGGAATATTGTGTTGTGGAGAAGGTTTATTGGATCAACTCCTGTTCAGCATGATTCTTTAGAAGATGCCTAAACTCAGGCACACACTTAACCACTTTTATGATAGGAAACTAAGCAGTTCCCATACACATCAAAAGACTTGGCTAACCCAGCTGCACTGGTTTTCTGAAATAACAGGGCTATGCTGATAAGTATCAGCCCAAGAACTAACTGCCCACGATTCATTCCTCTACATCAGCTCAAGGCAGGAACACAACAGAAACAAAATATTCAGCTTCTGTGCTGGAGAACTGGTCAAAAACAAACCCTATGATGAAGTCATGGGAGAGAACAGCAAATACTTCATTAATTCTAGAAATTAGTTGTTTAGAGTGGGCAGATAGGAGGATGAACGAAACTCAGATTCAGCCACCTCCTTTACGGCAGCCTTCACACAAGGTTCATCATCTGTCATCCACCACAGATAGAAAGCTAGATTTCATCCACGTTCACTTGCACAAGGAACAATATTTTTATGAAAAATAGAACATTCTGTGGCTCTTCAGTCTGGCAAGAGAAGTTACTTTGCCATGGTAAGAGCCTAAACTACTGCACAGAGCCTCAAGAGGATCGAAGGGAAGGAATGTTTACCAAATCTTCCAACACTAGAGCAAAGGGTCATCAACTAAAGCTTGTGGAATTAAAATTCAAAACACACAAAGGAGTTGTAAAACCTCTGTTCTATAAAGAGCCACCTGGACAACTCCTTAGCAAAGGATGCTGGGACTATAAAATATTCACAATAGTTCAAGGTGAAAACTACACATGTAATGCTACACAAGCATCAAGAAATCCTTTGGTTAGAAAGTACTAGAGGACTGGGAGAGGATTGAAAAGGAACTATCACGCACACAATCTTCGACAAGCATCCATTTGCAGCTGTCAATGGGAAGGGGACACTGGATTTGCTGAACCTTTGAACTGAAGAAATACAGCAGCTTTTATTCTATTGGTATGTCTGAGAGGGAGATTCTGATCATTACTTAATATTTATGTAGGAAAATACAGAGATAGAAATCTGAAAACTGAAGAAAGAGAATAGATGGTGAATAACACCCAATAAAAAGGAGCAGAGGACATTGACATTTAATATGGAGCCATTACACAAAATCACAGAATCATTTAGGTTGGAAAAAACCTCAGGGATCATCAAGTCCAACCTTCGATCACCACCATTTCAACTAGACCACAGCACTGAGTGCCACCGTCAGGCATTTCTTGAACACCTCCAGGGATGGTGATGTACCATCTCCCTTGGGCAGTCTATTACAATGTTTTACAACCCTTTCTGTGAATAAATTCTTCCTGATATCCAGCCTGAACCTCACTTGGTGTGGCTTAAGACTCTGTCCTCTCGTCCTATCATTTGTTGCCTGGGAGAAGAGTCTGACCTCCACCTGGCTGCAACCTCCTTTCAGGTGGTTGTAGATGGTGATGAGATCTTCCCAGAACCTCCTCTTCTCCAGGCTAAACAACCCCAGCTCCCCCAAACACTGCTTATAGGACTTACCATCTAGACCCTTCACCAGCTTCATTGCCCTTCTCTGGACTCCCCCCAGCACCTCAAAGTCCTTCCTGAACTGAGAGGCCCAGAACTTCCCTGGTCCCGGTGGCCACACTATTCCCGATACAAGCCAGGATGCCATTGGCCTTCCAGGCCACCTGGGCACATGCTGGCTCATGTTCAGCTACTGTTGACCAGCACATCCAAGTCCTTTACTGCTGGGCCACTTTCCAGCCACTCAACTCCCAGCCTTTAGTGCTGCAGGGGGGTTGTTGTGGCCAAGGGGTAGGAACTGACACTTGGCCTTGTTGAACTTCACACCATTGGCCTCGGCCTATTGCTCCAGCCTGTCCAGACCCCCCCCTGCCACAGCCTTTCTGCCCTCTAGTAGATTGACACTCTCACCCAACTTGTTGTCATCCATGAATTTACAGAGGATACACTCAATCCTCTCATCCAGATCATTGTCAGAAATATTAAACAGGACTGGGCCCAATACTGAGCCTTGGGGAACACCACTAATGACCAGATTACAGGTAAGTAATTTAATCGAAAAGATGGTGAAAGTCTCAGAAGTAATTTTAATGTGTGCTATGCACTGCTGAGGTTAACAGGAATTGCAAATATTCACACAGGACTCTTGGCCCTGAGCCTATTTTCATCAATGAATGTTAGCACCAAGTCCACAGCAATCAGAATTTAGGTCTTTGGTCATCAGAGCTGCTGCAGGGAAGTGTGGGAGCTACTGAATATAAAAATCTAGGAGAGGTAATAACTTGAGAATTATCATATTTTCATGCACTCCAGATAGCCACTCTCATTTAAAAGTACTATTCCACTAAAAGAAGTTCTCACTTTTGGGTTAAACCAGCTGTGGGGAAACAGATGCAGTAGGACTACTCTGAGAAATGTGCTCTGGGCTAAACATCTCTCTGCCAAATAGACCATTTATAAGGCCCACAAAACTTCAGAATCAAAGTTTAGAAGATTCATTTTCAGACAGATAATCTTGGGATTATACATGTGAAACTGTGACGTAATATCTACCTGACTGGTAAATTCATCCTTGCTCTAAATCTTTGAATCAAGGAATATTTTCCACCCTGCTACAGACATAACTTTATGTCCAGAAAACAAATCTGGCAAAGGTTCACTTGCCCACTGATCTCAAAAAAGTTCCACTTCTTTGATTAAACACATCTATTTCTGCAGAGTTCAGTAAATGCGTGAATGGAACATGTGACAAGCTGTTGGCAGTGTATTTATTTCTACAACACTCTGTAAATCTTCTTGTCTAGGCTGCCTCTATCCTCTCATTTTCTTGTGTCTATTACTGTTCTTCACAGCAAGTCTGTGCCCTTTTCAGGTGCTCAGACATTTGGGGGCTGCTCACAAGCCTTCAGCTGCTGCCCTTAGTGATTGCTCAGAAATGCACTGCCTCTTGTGTCATGTTGCTTAAACATTTTTAGGTGCTCAGCCAGGAACTTTCAAGGAGTACCTGTGCCATCTAAGTCTCTCATAAAGTATTGACACTGCTAGAAAGGAGGACAGGAGGGGAGTGGAGGTGAAGTAAATCTCAAAACTAAAAAATGTCTGAGAAAGACGGTCAAGGGTGTGGGTGAAGTTTTCTAGGGAGCCACTTTTCACTCTCATATGAATTTTATGACAGGAAGATACACTGTTAATGAAAAATGCCACATTGTCATTATGATCTGATTTAAAAACAAATAAAACAGCAATTAAGCAAGACAGCTTAAATGTGAAAAATTGCCCTCTGGCTCTGAAATTCCAGCTTTATTTCCAGCAGAAAGAGGGGAAGCCACCAACAAAGCAGCAAAAATTTACCTTTAAGGTTACACGGACAATGGGATCTACAGGACAATGTACACCAGATGAATTATGATTTGACATCCCAATTTAAAATGAAGGAAAAGCAAAACTTGTTTCTACCAAGTTTAGCCCATTTCAGAGTAGCAGAGAGCCAATGGAAGAAGGTTCAAATCCTCCTGACAAATCAGAGAAACAGACAGAAAAAGAAAAGTGGGTCTCAAAATTAAACCTGTACAAGCAGTACAAGTATAAAGTGATGTTGGAGTATTTAACTGTTTAAACACAGGAAGCATGGGGTCAAACAGCAGTTCTCCAGAAACATGTGCAGGGTTACTGGATCAGAGTGAACATGGCTCTGCTGTTGAGAAAAGGCAAAACACAGTGCTGGAATAGATAAACAAGGTATACAGCCTGCAGCTGAGCAGCAGTAGGATGAAGTTTCTGGGAGGTTCAAGACACAATTATAAAAAGTAAGGACTAGAGCAAACACCAAGAAGCACCAGAAAGAACTGATACAAGGAGTTACATAACATCCATCACTGATTGTCCCTCAGAATAGTTTGGGCAAATGGGCCACAGGAAATCATCAGTGAGGGGAGGGGATTCAATGCTTTCTCTCCAATATAATTCGCACTTCCCCCTCTTTTAGGTCATGCTTACCTTCACATTCAGAAAATCTTTTGGGTTGGAAAGGACCACTGAACATCATTTTTGGTGTTCAGTTTGGCTTGGCACACCTATAGAACACATATACACATTTAGACCTGAATATTTCATGCATTCTGCTGCTGCATCCCATTTGCTCTATCATCAACACAATTCCAAGGGCTTTCCTTAATTAAGGACTGATCCAGCTTTTTGCTAACTCAGCTTCACAGGTACACATGAGCATCTCTGCCTTGTGCTGCACCCTTCTTCATCCCCACGCTTCCTCCCTTGTAGTCAGAGCACAGGCATCCCCCTCAGCCCTGCACTGGGCTGCTCACAAACACCTCTCTGCTTGGGAGCTCTGCTCTTCATAGCTGAGGCAGACACACTATTAAAAAGGATCTCTGCTGCCCTCTTTCACCAATTAGTCCATTTGAATAAGACAGAGGAGAGAGAAGGCAGCACTTTAGGGAGGGGAGAGAGGCAGTGATAATGTTGGAAAGATATCGGGCACTCAAATGGAGGTGAATAGAGGCGACTGAGCAGAGACCTTATGGAGTTTATCCCTGCCAGAGAACCAAACTTGAACTGCAAACAAGCTCAGACCAAGATTTCCTCTAATCTACTAGTCTGAGTCTGGGTAAGAGTCCTACTGAATTCAAACTGCAGCAAAACCAGCTTCAGTCATAACCCCCAAAAAGGAATTAGAACAACTACTCTTTCACTTCCATGATGATTTGACCAGTGACATGCAAGGTGAATGCTGGAGCTGATCATAGAACTAGAATGTCAGCTAGAAAACAGAGAAGCCAGCAGAATGATGATTACCATCGCCAATTTAAGGAAAAGAAACGAAAAAAGAAGTGGTGGCCACCACAGCCTAGTTTGGCACTAATGCCAGGGACATAACTGTGCCTGAAGTTAAGACCTTTATTGTGGCAACCTTTGCATCAATTGCCAGAAGTAACAAAGAAGAAGGAAATTTTTGCATTCATTCCATTGCCTTCACTGTCAATACAGCAGGAGTAACAGAAGGATCATTGTCTGCACATGAGAGCAAATATTAGGACTACCCTACCTAAAGTCCTTGAGACTTGTTCAGTAATAGGTAACTGGGAATACAATGCCAATAAACACAAGAAAACACAGTTATGACAAACTCAGAGCACATCCAATTCTGGAGTCCTGCAGGTGGTTCTGATTGCCTCACCTGGAAAAAATCCAACAGAATTGGCAAGGAATAAAGAAGGAAAAGCAACCCTGAGCACAGGATGGAACACTCAGAGTAGGGAGACAGTAATCTTCAGGGTGGGAAATGGCCATCTAAAGGAGATGTAGCAATGAGACCTTTAAAATCATTAAAGGGACACAGGAGGCAAAGTTGCAAGACACTATTTTTCACAACAGAGCTCCAAAACACCCAAAACCACTAGGTAGATTTAAATCCTAGCAAAAGGAGTAAAATTCCAACAGGAGGCTGTGAAGACAAGAGAGTGCATTGGGAGAAAAAAGATCAGCTTCTTCAAGAATAATGTGTTAGTGGTTATTCAACGTGACAGACTGAATGGAAACTATAAGGTCAAATTGTTCATTACACTGAGTTTCTGAGCACTGCAGAGAACACACAGGTGAGAAAGAAAAAAATATTTTTTTAAAAAGCATGAATACACAGTATATACCCTTCTGCAGGGACTACCCTAACACCTCCTCAATTTTCCTAGCCCCAACATCAAGCAATTTGGGATAATCAAAGACTGTTCCATATACATCATCTTCCATTAGTTGTGCTGTGGGTTGAGACAATAGGCAACACCGTGGCTCCATAGGGAATTTTTTGATGGGAATCTCCAGCAGTTTTAGTAAGCAGCACTAAGTGAACTAGCAGACCAGAGAATTCAGATCCTGTCACCTGACGAACCCACCTTTA
The DNA here is from genome assembly GCA_013397135.1 of Pachyramphus minor. NCBI lineage: Eukaryota > Metazoa > Chordata > Aves > Passeriformes > Tyrannidae > Pachyramphus > Pachyramphus minor. Next base: position 88,986 of record VYXB01009549.1, on the reverse strand, counting down.
CATTACATTACACAGATTTCGCTGAATATTGTCAAGCAGGGCTTTGAAAAGAGAGATGAAAAAACACCTTCTATTGTCACACGTTAAAAGTTATTTGTTTCTCCTGGATTGGGGCTGAGATACTGTCAGATCTCAGTGCCTAAACAACTCTTTTAGGTTAGGGCAGGTTACTTGACAGCACTCAAGAAAGCACAGTAACTCCTAGAATCCTTTTAACTGCATGTTTACTAAATATGATTTACCACTACAGCTAATGTACCACAATGCATGAGGCAGCTTAGCAAATGCAGTCCAATAGTGCTTTACCCTGAAGAACATAAAAAAAAATACTTAAGGGTCTCAAGGCAGCCTAAAACACTCCTTCAGTCTCACTGAACTCCAGATTTGCATTTTCTTTGGCATGGAACAGCCAAAGACATTCTGTTCCAGCACCTTGAGTGAATGCAGGGTAGCTCTGCATCTGCTGGGCAGTGATGCAAAGTCACTGCCTCCTCCCACATCTCAGAAACCAGGCACAGGGGTTGCAGGGCCAGCTTTGTGCCACCCGAGGACTTCCCTGAAAAGGAGGCACGTGCAAAGTCAGGTCTGCAGCAGCCTTTTACCCCTGGCAATCTGGAGTCCAAAGTTTGAGCAGGAGGGGGCTTGGGCTGGGGCTGGAAGGCAGAAGGACATGATCCTCTCAATTAGGAAAATCGAACATACCCAGCAAGAAAGAATAACACTGCAGTCCAGCCTTCAAAACACATTTTTCAAGGGAGGAGAAGGAAAACAGCCATGAATCAGTAGGAGAAATATGACTTTAAAGCCCTAACAAAGGAGAACAGATGGGAGCATAGCGAAGAGCTCACAAACTTGAACTGGAATAGCTGTCTCTTAATAAAACCTCTCCAAATATGAAAGCTCCTCAGACATCTGCAATTAAATCCCCTATTAATCCCAACTCTATTTTAAAGGCAGTTGAGCCAGGCTACTAATCGGGCTATCGACAGACTGGAAACTATACCAGGAGGACAGAGATGGAGAAAAAGAAATGAGAAGAGCCAAAATACAAACTTAAAACCAGGGCGACAGGGCTGGTTTTTCTACCTCTATCTCCACATAATTAAGATCCTCCTGTAGGTTTTATCTCTACGTGCTGGGGGGGTTAGGACTTCGGTGTTTCTGACTCACCCTGATTTCTTACATGCTCACAGGAATGAAGATAGGGAAAATATCACCACTTCTGTATTATGGAAACCTTGCAATTAATAATTGAGAATCTTTTTATCTCTCTCTCCCTTTTTCTTTCAGAACTAGAGTGCTCTCTTCAGCTTGTTAAGCTTAGTTCACTCCCACTGATAATTCACTAGAGATCATAATTTATGGACAATTGAAGCTGCAGAAACATCTCTTAGAAGGAATAGAGCAGATCCATAGCAACAATTCTTCAGGGGAATATTAATCCCCAGCTTTATGTAGTGCTAAGTGTACAATAGTAATCAGAACTTGAGTAGAAGCTGCTAATCATTGAGGGAAAAGGCTGTATAAAGAATTCATAATGGAATTAGCCTGCGGCAAACAAAGAAAGACAAAATTAAATCAGCCATCAAATTGCACCAAGGAATTTTAATTTACAGGTTAATGTAGGATTATGTAACTAATCACAGCTAACATTTTCAATGAACAACCAATAAAATTCTGCTCTTTTTTTATTCCTGCTAATGGTATTCCAATAACACACTTTTATCACCATATAATGTGTTAAGAATGATTTTCAAAAATTCTAAAAATCTTCCAAAAAGCATTATGACTGAGCAATCAATGCAAAATGCTGGATTTAAGTTAATTAGCATAAATATACATCTAGATGATCTACTGTTTGGTTCAATCCAATACAATAAAGTTCCTTGGAGTCTGCATGGGACAGATTTACATAACCAAATGTGCATAACTGTAGCTTTAAAATATATGCATGACTTCCAGAGAGGGAGATCCAGCAATACAGAAAGCCTCCAAATTAAATAAGTCAAACAACTTCTGAGTACTAAAGTGCAGCAGCTAATTCTAAATAAAACCCTTATTATAGTTTTTTCTATCAATATAGCATATATATCCTATGACATACGCACAAAGGATTGCTCTAACAGAGTTTGTGCTGTTTATAATATGAACATCATAAAAAAAGAATAAGGTTTCTGGGATAAAAAGTTGATTTGCTTCCCCTGGAGAAAAAAAGAGAGACCTTGTATTTGACCCAGTTATATTTTGATATTGGCCAATGCAAGTAGATTTAAAAAAAGAGAGAAAGAAAGGAAAACCTCTCCATTCAAAAAATATATTTAAAGACCACTAGTTACCATATGCAAATATATAGAAAAGACTCACATAACTCTTTACGCATTTTTAAAGGGAAACTCCAAAATTATACTGTATGCTTCAAAACACATCAGCTTAATCAAAAAGATCTTTTTTGTAACATATGGCAGCATGAAAATTTTTATAAATGGAGTAAAAAGCACTTTCATAAGCTTTACTTCACTTAAGAGGAATGCTGGGAAGAAAGGCAACAGCATTCTTCCTGCATATGTTTTTCTTGTTCTGAACAATGTGGGAAAATCTCATTTTACTTTAATCTAACAGTTCATTTTATGGAAGCAGCAACATTCTGCCCATTTATTAGCACAGAGGGTTTGGGGTTGCGGGTTGCTTTTTTTTTCCCCCCCTTCCTTTTATAAAGTCTAATTTTAAGATGCACACTTCCAAAAAACATTATGGTGTCAATTGCACTACCCTTCAGCAATCCTGTAATAACTTTATTCAACCATTTCTAATTATAATTATATTTTCAATTCCTTTTAGCTATAGAAACTCTTTATCAATCAGAGCACAAGACAGAAAATTACTTTATTACAGCTACAGCTCGTTAGTCTGAGTGCTCTTAATGAAGCAGCCTCATAATCAGATGAAAATCATGCTGAAGAAAACTTGCATCATTAGTCTGGGCCTTAATTACCAAGAAATATAGTCACTAACAATGATACTCCATTTCATGATACGGTGCATGCACCTTCTACAGTACTTGCAATTAATAATTCCGCAGACTGGTACAGAATCTTTCTATTTATTCATAACAATGGAGAGGAAAAAATTCTAAATTTAATTGAGCAGCTCCAAATTCACTCTCTCCTGCTCAGATTAAAATGTCAAAAGGCTAATATTCTCTCTTACAATAATTCATCATTTTAATTACATATTTTATGTATGTGGAATGTCCTTTTTATTTTTCCTCCTCTTGATCATTTAGGGTGACATTTTGGGGGGACATGTGTATGGAAAAAAATCTCTCCACGTGTGTAGGTGGCCCATGCCAGAGTAGCAATAAATAGAAGAAGAAAGCATTTATTTTCCTTCTCAGTGAACAAGATCCGTGTTGGATAAGCTTCAGACGCAAGCACAAGACATTCATTTAAATTAATTATGCCCTTCATCCAGTACACTTATCAGTAAGGATGGAAAGATTCTTGAGCAAGGAATATGTTGATCCCTAAAATCGCTTGTGAATATGATCCAGCACAGGGTTAGTAACTTCTATACACAAACCTCTTCTAACCCACTGCATTTTCTGTATGCTTTCACACTGAAATGCTCCTCTGAAGTCTCCACTAAGCTTCCTGCACACGAAAGCACCAGGAAATGCCATGAGTGAGAGTCCCCTTCGTCCAGCTAATGAACCTGCTAAAAGATCGGATCACAGTCCTCGACAAGGAACACCTGGAGGATATTTCACTCTCTTTTGCAGCATGGAAAATGATTCTGAAGACGTCAGGGGGAACGTTCACAACTCACAGCAGCGTCCCCGAGATCTGTACCTGCTTCCTTCCTCCCTTGCCTCGTCGTGACTGAACCCCGACGGGCTCCCGAGGGTGAAAAGGAACACAGTTTTCCAGCGGATTAACCGAGGCAGGGAGCGGGTCCTGCTGCTCCCACTGGCTGCAAAGCTGCACGTCGGGAACTGGCGATTCCACTCCGCATCAAAATAGTTTGGCATCAAGATATTTGACATTATGATTTTTTTGCAAACTGCCCAGTCCTTTGGCTGCTCTGTTGCTAAGTCACATTACAGCAGGAAGAGATCGCTCTGGAGTTAAGTTACTGAGCCTGTGATTAATCTCAAGGGCAGAAGCTAAATAACTCCCTTGTACCATTGAATTTTCTAGCGCTCACACGGTGCTGTGCTTTCATGCAAGCACTTCAAACAATAACTAGCCATTAGACAGGCTAGATGAACTTGCCGTAAGGATATTCAGCATATCCTGCTTCCCGGCACTGCGCTCCACGAGGCATCCTGGCTGTCGCCTCTGGTAAATGATCTGCTGCATCTTCCCATGATCTTTGACAAATCACTGTCATCTTTCAAAGCCTTTTACATTCCCTCCTGATACGGAAAGTAAGCTCCCTTCTCCTGAAACAGAAAGTAAGAAGCTCCCTTCTCTTTTTTTGCTACCTCCCATATGTGGCACAGTTGAGGGCTACTCAGCAAGAGAAGGTAAAACGATAATCAGCCTAAAGTTCTGTAAAACAAATCTGTAGGTAGCTGGAACAAATAAAGAATTAAATAAACAATAAAAAAAGGCTTTCTGCTCACTCCCTCCTGCAACTTTTCTTTTCCTTCCCTCCCACCACACCTCACTATTTTTTATTTTAGGAGAACTTCTTTTACGTAGCTGCTTCAAGAATTTGCATCTGGCACCAGCAGCCGACAGAGACAGGAGACTGACAAGATGGACTGTTGTGGCAATTCCTATGTTCCTACTACATTCCTAAGCTGTGCTTTTTGGCATTGAATATGGCAAGAAAAAAAGAGCATATTTAGAAACGTGACAACTGGAAAAAATATTCTTAAACCTTACAGTGCCTTCTAAAATTGCAGAATAAAATTAATTTATGGTATGTCTATCGCTGGCCAAAAATCAGGGGCTCGCAGTAAACCAAATGGGGTAAAAAACTGGCTTTGAAAGGGATTCTGAGGTTTTGGCTCTGTCCAACAAGTACGCTTATAAACTTATTGTATAACTTCCTGGCAGGAGAGCAGCATCAGACTGACCTCCACTTGCATCACAGAAATTACACATTCATTGTCTTTGAGGGGAAAATGTTCTTATGGTACCATATTAATATCCTTTGTGGGTTGGGTCATGAATCAGCATTGGCAGCCGCCTCTGAAGCCGTCTGCCTGCCAGCCTTCCCAGCTGGAAAACTGGTAACGCAGGAGAGATGTATACATAAGGGAAGTGATGGTTTCCCAATTCCGAATTGATTTGTACATGAATCCGCTCAAGTTTAAAGCACCCCAACGTGCCAAAAGCCTGGTCCAACAAATATACAGGATGGTGAGCGCTCCCTGCGTGGGCTCGGGTTGAGCGTCGGCGAGGATGGGTTTGTGCAGCCCTGGCCCACGCAGCCAGCTCTGCAGTCCCACGGCCGCAGTGATCCCCACGCCACCCTTCACAAGGGGGTGATGCTTCCACAGGGAAAACCAGCTTGGTCTGGGTAAAATTCAGATTTTATTTTTTTTTATTATGTTTTTTTTTCTCGTTTTTTTTTTTTTTTTTTTTGTGGTATGCCAATAAGGAAGGGCACACGGGGCGAGAATGGGAGGGACGGTGTCCCCAGGGGGTCTCGCGGCCGGAGGGCAGCCCGTGGTTCCTGGGAAGCCCTTGGGAATTGCCCTTGGCTCCCTCTCCCCGCCGTGTCTGGGGGCTCGGCGCCCTCTGCCGTCCACCCGCCGCAGCGGCGGCACCGGGAGCCGCGGGTTCGAGCCCCGGCTCTGCTGCCGCGGAACGGGGAGGAGATGCCACCGCCGCCGCCCACGCCCCGCAGATCTCCTACCTACCCTCTGGTAGTGCTCACAGTTTCCAGCCTAATCGGTGCCTCACGAATAATTAATAGCAAAGAGTAATAAACCACAGCGCTGTCCCTCAGGTTACAGCTCTCAACCCCCACCTAAAAGCATCAAGCGACTGGAACGAGCAATAATTTACATCTGCCAGTACCAATAATTAATGGTAAGAAATCACCTTGATGGGCACAGGAGACTGAGTGTCCCCAGCCCACCTTCCCTGGCAGGAGGGGCATCACAGCTGGGTGTCAGCCCAGGTGGCAGAGCTGGAGCCTGGAAACCCTCTCAGCCCATCCCTCCACCTCTCTGCCGGATTGGCTTGGAGCAGCAGTGCCATGGCTGGGGATTATTGTCACCTCAGTCACCAGGCATCGACTACCACACCTTTAGGCCTTAAACCAGGAGGAGAACACTCACTCAGCAGCACAGAGAGGAACTATTGTATTTTACCTGTCCAGGTGTTTCTGCAGTCCAGCCTCAGGTTCACAGCTCACATCCCTGAACTACAGTTTGGCAATTAGATCAGTCTAAGTCAGCACTTCTTCCATTTTGTCTTCTTAATTCTTGCTCCAAACGACAGTTGTGTTTGCTCACTCCTCCTCTTCTTCCCCCAGAAAGATTTGTCCCAAACTTAGAAACTAATCCTTCAAGGAGAAAAACAGGATTAGACTGGCAAAGACCTGGGTTTGGTAGAAGTAGAATAGCTGTGGTTTCCCAAATGCACATAAATCCAACCCGCAGGTATGAGCCACTCGTCTGAGCTGCCACCTGATTGTTCCAAAAGAGCACCACGCTGCCCATATTCCTTGACCATGCACCCTCCTCAGCTCCACTCCCTGTGAGCAGCCAGGAGACAAGCTCCAGGAAAAAACAAGGAAGCTCCAGACATGGAGCCAGACCGCTGCAGCAGTAGGAAAGACGGTTTTTCCTCAAGTAAAGACACGTCAAGTCTCTTGGTTCCCTGTGCCTCTTGCTGAAATTGCCTGCTATAAAATCCACGTGGAATGTAAAATGCAGTTTAAAAAAAAAAAAGAAAAAAAAAAAACCAAACCAAGACAAACAGGATTTCCTTGGGTAAGCAGGTCAATACTGGGTTAGGCAGCACAGAGGGTCCTTTTTAGACAGAGAGTACAAACAAGGGGCATGGTCCACCTAGATGGGGAGCAATAGGCAGCTGAACTAAGAGAACATGCAGCAGTGACAGTTTGCTTGGGAAAGGGGATGGGCACAGACATCTCGCAGGAATTGGAGCACAGCTACGGTGTGAGAGAGTCTTCAGTCACTGGACAGATACAACCCCTTTTCTATAACCCATTACTCCTGTAATGAAAGTACGGAAGTACACTCATGTGAGATGCCAGCACTTCCCACACAAAGCCGCTTCTCATCCCCATCATGGTTTTGCACCTTAACCTCAAGGCACCTCTGCCTGCTCTAGGACTGCAGGAGTTCACAAAGACCAGGACAAAGAAAGGACAGGCCTGGAGGGGTCCCTAGGTCTGCCCAGCTCTGGACAAACTCTGCATTTTCAGGGCTCAGAGCATAGCTGCTCTCCTCTGCCTCCTCCTAGTTGGCCATCAGAACAAGAAGAAAGTGCAAAACCCAATTTGCCCACACTAATGCCCAACCTGGCTGTCACAAAACACCCAAACCTCTCCCTCTCTCCAGCCTGCAGGAGGCATTGCACTGAGGTTCCACCTGGCCAAAAAGACCATCCACCACCATCAAGGTACACAGTTTCTTCTACACCACCAGTCCCCTACCTCCTCTCCTCCTTGCATGTAGGCAAGACTCACCATTCATTTCCCCCACACACTCTGGGAGTAGGGAGCTATGGCAGGGCTTTTTTGGTGATGGTGGGGCGATATTTGGTTTGTATTTTTTCCAAAGCCAGTGGGCAGAGGGTGAAACAAGCCTGTGCAATGTGCAGCAACACTGCTGCAAGCTCCCATCAGCCCTAGTGGCACATTGCCTGGGGACACTGATGAAATACTTTGCCTTCTGCTTGATTGCACAAAATGCCCCTGAAATTGCCAGGTCAGGAGGAAAGGTGCAGTGCAGGAGAAGGCAGAGAGCAAAAGCCTAAAAGACCACCCAAAACTCATGACCCTTTCCATTCCTACACCCGTGATCCAGTAAACCCACCTCACACCCTCCAACAGGCTGGGAGGGATTTAGCAGATATTGAAAGTTTATCAGCTCTTACTTCACAAGCATCTCCAGAATTATCCCCAACCTGTATCTTCCAAGCACTTTCAAGACTCTTGCCATATGAAAACAGACAGGACCAGAGTTGGGGTTTTTTTGCTGTTGGATGATCTTTTTTTTTTCCCCTTCTTATACCATGACATGGTTTATATTATTTGCTCAATGGGATCACTGCCTTTCCACTGAAGAGCCTATTTTAAATATCAACACAGGTTGGTATTTTAAGAGTTATTTAAAATGTCACCAGTCACAGAATGTTTAATTATTGCAAACATCTTTCAAAAAATTCCACCGTGGGTTTCTTGCACCAAGTGATTTATTTCGGATATAATTTCTGTTTAATTAATAGGGGATTTAGCTCTGACCTGCAGGGTGTGAGAACCAGCAGAGGAGCTGGAGTTGAGTTGGGTTAACATTAAACCTGCTTGTGCCTGTTGGAGGTTGAGAGAAAAAAAGAAAAAAATTGGACTGGCACTTATTCAGGTGTTGCTGCTACCCCAGCAATATTCTCATGTTGATTGAAATGGAAAAATTGTAAAGTCAAACAGAACTTGGGGGGGAAAAATTTAATCACCAGAAATATGAACAGTGTGCTTTGTTATTTATTTTAACTATGTATATAATTTGCTATAGAGTATAATTATCCCTAATTTCAGCTGAGATAATATCTGAGCCATGCTTTGTTATTCACATAGTCTCAGAGAGCAGTTTCTCAATCAGTCTGGCCTGAATTTCCTTACACCTTGAGAACAATTGGAATCAAGCACTAAAACTCTATTTGGCGAGAGGGAGAGAGATGAAAAAACAAACAAACAAACAAAAAAAAGCACCTACTTTAAAAAAAAAAAAAAAGAATTAGAAACTTGGAAAATGCCTAATCTATGCTTCTCAAAACACCAGGTTACATCAGAACCAACTTTAATATCCTGTAAAAATCTCTGAGTATGACGCACATACAGCTGTCTAATATTGCTGCTTAAAATGCCCCCGCATTAAATAAGATTCTATGCTGTAAAATTTTGCAAGGTGATAAAACAAAAAAATGATATAATAAATATAAACCATCTGCATTTTTTAACAAGCCATTTGGAAATGGATTTAATTTATATTTAGAATTGTTTTGAAGTGTTCCCTTTTTTTGAAAATGTCCCAGTTACAGTATATTAGGTTTTCAGTAGAAAGATTAAAAGAGCTGACGCACAAATAAACATGCATGCACACCCAGAGCAATTTCCAGAACTATGAGAGCATTTGATTCTTCAAGGATACTACAGCTGGCTTTTACTCACATAAAAAGGGTCAGTGTGTGCAATCAGCAGCTCTGGAAAATGGATTCACGAACACAAAAATGCATTAAAACAACATTAAGATTTTGGCAACAACCAACATAAGCCAGGAAACTGAGCTTCAGGCTGAGCTTGCATCCTTAACTCCTTTCATGGCACTCCTTGAAAGTCAGAGTCTGCAGGAGGGGAAAGCCCATCCTGGGGCTTTTAAAGGTCAGAGCAGAGGTACCAAGGCGAACCAGGGCACAACACAGGAAGGGCAAAAAAGGGAATCAGGCTTCTTGGTATGATCCAGCTCCTGTGGCATTATGTCCTTTAACAGAATCACACTTTGTGTCAGAGGTGTGTTCAGCCTACATGTCCACCTAAAAAGCTTTTCACTTAACTTCCCTGTACTGTTTCTACTGCCTCGCACGGGACACTCCTGAGTGTTTGTTTCCAGCAAACCTCCCAACACCCATGGAACAGGGATGATACAGCACTGCCCTGAGCACCTACACAACAGCAAAAGAGGTTCAAGTTTTTCAAAACTGTAGAGAGCTCTGTATGCCCTTGCACCACTGCCAGGCACCCTGGGCCCCCTCCCCTCTCATCTTGCCATCAGAGGCACAATAACTCCCTAAATCTGGGCTCAGTCTGAGTGAATGATATTTACTTTTTTTAACTCCCTTCAGTTCAGCATTCCCAAAAGCCAGAAAAGGGGGTTTTTTCAGCTGAATCCCACACTTAGAAGGACTAATGGGTTTGGTTACAAATCCTTTCCCAAGACTAAAAATAAGTTTTTTCTGCCCAGTACACAAATGGTGGTGTAGTACAAGAAAAAAAAAAAAAAAAAGGCATTTTATGCCAGACCAAGCAGGTAATGCATAAAGGAGATGGGGTTGGGACCATTTTCCTTCCTTTGACATTCCTTCTTTCTGCCAGAAACCATTACAGAGTAGAAGAAAGTCACTTTTCAGAAGAAATTGAGCACCATATTAGAACTACAGGCATTTTCATGCCTACTCATAAATATCTGAGTGGTCATTTGTTTAATTTTAAATCATTTGCTCTATTAATAAGCAAATCCACTATTGACCAGATACCAAAGGTAATTCTTCTGCCTGAAAACAGATACCGAGAATGTTAAGTTCATCATCATTAAGAAAAAAAGGAGCTTTTATCGGACTCTCTCTTTCTATTTTATCATTTAATTACCTGGTGCTAACGTCTGATCAATGAGATCAAAGTTTGAACAAGCCAGGGATTTTTCAAAGACGCACCTCTGGACAGAAAACTCTGCATTTACAAGCCCAGCATTTTGCCTTTTTTGGTGTCTAATTGCATTCCTGTGCCAATCAATGTACAGCTAACAGAGATCTACTCGCTCTGCTGTAGGATATGCAATCCAAATCCTCTATGCCCTCGCTCGTGTGCTTCTTCACAGCCTCTCTGTTAACACCATCACAGCTCTGCTTGAGTACTTGAGCTCCTCACTTGTTTGTTTGGTGGTTTTTTTCTTTGCTTTAAGGAAACACTTCACTGCTCATACAACCTTACGAATTTCACGACTCAAAAAGAAATTTTTTTAAAAAAATTATTCTAAACTTGTATTCATGTATGCAGTTTCTAATGTAACTGTGAGACAGAGGAAGAGTTCCCTCCTACCTCTGAAACGAGGAAGTTCAGTGGAAGAAAATCACACAACTGGCATCTCATTCCTAATATATAAGGTGGGGCAGTTATCTCCAAGCAATTCCTTTTTTCCTTTCCTATGTAACTCCCCTGTTCCATTCTCTTCTTTCTTTGAGGTTTCTTTCCCAAAAAAATAAAATACTAGAAAAAAAACAGAGGAACTTCGTTTCTCATATGTACCTACCTCCCCTCACAGGCTTCACTCACTCAATCAAGAAGAAAGGAAGCTGTATTTCAGGAAAAGAGGAAGGATTTAGAGGGAAAAACATCATCACTTGGCTGTTTTGGGGAATGCTTGGTTTCTGATAAGAATGCCTGCTAAAGAACGTAGCTGCCCAGGGAGACTGAGCTCTTCAAACAAAAAAGATGGCAAGATGGAAAGACTTTTTCAGCAGGAAAGAAGTTAGCCTTACAAATAGCAGTTTTTCCTGTGTTCCCTAGCCCCCCTATCTTCAGCACCGAAATTCCCTAGAAGCAGTGGTGTTACAGTACCCACAGTGTAATTTAAAGTGATAAAGGTCTGAGAGAAGCATAACAACTGTTTTGGGGGAGAATGTTTTCCCCTCTGGGTTTGCCACTTCCTCCCAACAAGGACTGGAGACGGAAGAAACCCCTATACTAGGAAACAACTTTGTCCTTTTTTCAGATCTTCAGGTGCACACAGAGAGCATGTTCCAAATAACAAACAAAATTCGAGAGTTCAAAAGAAACCAAAACACCCAAAACCAACAACCATCAGGGCGCAAAGCAGGTTTGGAGATGTGCCAAGTGGAGATCTCTGAGTCTAAACCTCTTTTGCGGACCAAGATAAGGCACAATGTTGCTTTCAAATTGGGAATTTTTCCTTTGTTTTTTAAAAAAATCAACAACAACAAAACAACAACATAACATTGTTATAGAATCTGACCTTGGAGTTCAGCACAGAACCACTCAGCACAAGGCAGCAAACCCCAGCACAGAAAAACAAAACCAAAATTAATCTTCATCCCCATCCTAAGGATGTTTCAGGCACCATCCTGGCAGCCTTGGCCCATGTGAATATGGAGTGAGTGAGGATCTGGGTCTCATTCAAAGGCCCTGGAAGGACTTCAGTTAGGCTTGTATCATTGCAACATCTATGAATACATATGACCCATCACGGAAAGGTCAGGAGAAAAAACGTGGCTGATTTGCTGATTTGGAGTGTTTGCATGCCCAGCTTTACATGTATTTTATGTTGGGGCACAGGAAAAAGCCCAAGCCTGCATCCATCAACAGCAACACCTTAAAAATACAGAAATTGATTTTTTTCCCTTGCTGTCTAAAAATCTCAGTTCTAGAAAGTGTGCTGTGTGTCAGTCAAGCTCAGGCAAGACAGAATCACAGCCTTCTGTGGTCCAGCTCCAGCTCAGTACTACTCCAGCGGGGCTGCTGATGTTCCACTGATCATGACACAGTCACCCAAATTCTCACAGATTCAGGCTTTGCTCAGGGGCAAGTGGGGAAGCTGTGGCCCACTGCAAAAACAAAGTGGGGAAAGATTGCTTATTACCTGCCTCCACATTCCTAATTTATAGGGGGTCACCTTGCAGAACACCCTAAAATCTGTGGATGGGCTGATGAACAGGCCGGAGCAAAAACGGTTTTGGGGCTTCCTCCCTCCTCAGCCAGGGCCAGCACATGAAAGGAGGATGCTCCACCTTTTCCTCCCCTGGGATCAACTCCAGTAACATGTTATTCCTCGTTTCACCCCTTTCTTCTCCTCCACGTCTTCTGTTGGTGTTTTTCTCCTTCATGCTACAGTAGAGGCAGTGAATGTTGATGAGGCGACTTGGGGCGATTCCAGCAAGGCAGGGGGTTTTTTTTCCAAGTAATTTCTCATAACCTCAATATTCAAACTGTTCCTTTCAACACAGAATACAGCTCTAGATGCCTATATATCAGCATGTATAGGTATTTGGTATGTATTTGGTATCAGTATGCGTTTGGTAGTCACTGGAAAACTCTGAGAGGTAGGATTATTTGACAGGAGCCCTGATTTCTCTCTCTCTCACCCTTTCTCCCAAGAAAAGTTACTTGCAATCATTATCTTTGCTCTGAGGGTGCACATGTATAATGGGCAGCCAAGACTGCAGCAGAAAAAACAAAAGGTAAATTTCAGTAAAAGCATTATTACAAAATCTAGTCAAGCATTGTAAATAGAACTGCCATATTATTATTGAGAAAAGGTGTAGTGCCCATGCAAACTACATATTTGATTAGGATCTGAACTCTTTGCTGAACCATGAATCTGAAATAATTTAGGTGATACATATAAATTTAATTTCTTTGTTCAACATTCCACATCTGAAACGATGCACTGCAAATGTGCAGCTCTCACTGAAGTCTGCAAAATGAGTCTTCTTATAACTCGCCTATACTGTGTGGAAATAATCTGAAATAATCTTAAAGGAAAAGGAATAAACCTATTTTAAAAACAGCTGAGTCCTTTAGATCGTATACCATAACCAATTTATGGAGATAAATGGAATTCAATATTAAAGAAATACTGGGTTTTTTCCCCCTCCTGTGGAAAATTTAAATTCAGAAAGAAAATGGAAGAAAAAGAAAGAAAGAAAGAAAGAAAGAAAGAAAGAAAGAAGTGGTAACATACAAGCAACACTTGGCCATTGTTTCTATGTTGGTGCTTGCCAGAAACTGCACCTTGTTTTTCCTGGCCCAAGCCAAAGGCAAGCTGATTGTGGAAATGACTCATTCAGTCTCTATAATGGAGATATACCAGCTATTGGACATCTTTATTTCTCATTCACTAAATGAATCCAGTGTCCACTGCCATGATAGCTATCAACAGAGACAGACGAGGAAATAAAAAAAAAAAATTAAAAAAAAAAGGGGGAGGAAAGAGCAAGAAGGAGAATACAAATGAATATTATAGACTACTGTATGGGCCCTATTACTAAAAATGAATACAAAATACTTTAAAAAAATACATTAAGCAGGTATTGGCTTACAGTGAGGTCAATATTGTGATTCATTTAACTCAGGGGACAATAAATCTTGATATTGACTGAAAACATAAGTCAATATGCGTACTGTTGTGTGCATTCCATTATAAAAACGAGAGGGGGTAAGTGTATTGGACACTTTTAGAAGAAAATTAGTTTTGCCAAAAGATTTCTTTCTGCATTTTCAATTCACCACTGCAGCCCATTGTAGCTGAATGTCTGGGTTTCACCTTTAAGGCTGTAGGTTGGTGTTGGTGACCATCTCATCCCAGACACATTGCAAAGCTCCAACACAACTGACAGCCTTAAAGGACCAAAAAATGTGAGAGGCTCTAGAAGACAGTCACCCCTAAATGGCTGATCTCCATAAAGTTTAGGCCTATTCCTGCCATCTCCGAGGATAAACTCCATGAGCAGAAATCAAATATAATCAAGCCTTTCATACTAGTATGGAAGAAAGGAGTCAGAGGATCTGTCCAGATTCCTTCAGTTTTAAATTGTGTTAAGCTGTAGGATTCTCCCACCCTACTTCTAATGATCTGGGGAAAAAAAACTATTTAAAAACAAAACAAAAAATAAAACAGACACAATAAAAAAAAAAAAATCACACACAAATCACACTTTTTTAAAACATCAGTTAAAAGCAGAGGCTATATGTCTAATGTCCAAGCTTCCCGTGCAGCTCAGCTCCTGCTCTGGACTCTGCAAATGCAACCTGGCACTGGCACAAGATCAGGCAGACCAACCAAGGAGGCCTCACAGTCCCCATAGCTTTGGAAGGACACAAAAAAAAAAAACCAAAAAAAACATTTTGATGTCAGTAGATTGGTTGACCCAACACACTGTTTCACTGGAAAACTCACAGCTACACCTAAACTACAGACACTTGGCTTGCCTGCCTGCATTGTCCAAGCATAGTTACCATTATCACTTGCTACAAGGTTTTCCAACACATCTCTCAAAGACCAGCTGGACCAGGTGCCACAGGGAAACTGCTCTTGGAAAAGCACTCTGTTTAACTGAAAAAAAAAAAAAGTTGTGCTGTTATCAGTGAAATGCTTCAAGTGTCAAATTAAGTTTTCCATGAGCTAGAGGAACAGCATGTGACACCCCAGACCTGGCCACAAGTTACTGACCTCTGCAGTCAATCAAGGTGAAGAGCAAAACTTATTGACTCAGCATGTGAGCAGCTTCAGCCAGCCAGCAATTGAGGGACATTCCCTTCTGACCTTATATGCAGTGGTGCTGAACACTCATCATTGCCACCAAACTCCCCTGGAAAAGGAATGGGAGGCACATGCAGAGATGAGAAAAGGCTCTCATGCACCTGCAAAATCACAAAAGAAAAATCACAGGACCTGTAGACAAGCATGCACAAATCCAGGATCACATTTACCCTTATATGTGTGTGTATATATATATATATAGGCAGATATATACACACGCCTGCACTTCAGCACCTAATCAATCACAGAGAGAAGGGGACATGAGTAGTCAGTGTTTTCTGCATAAGAGTAGCATGGCAACACTCCCAAAGTCATACAAAAAAGGAGAAGACTACTTCTCACAGGACAAGTTTGATGTCCTGGATATCATTTACTGTCAGAGAGGCAGGACATCACCCACACTCGATCACAACCCAACACTGCCCTCTCCAACCAGCTTTCATCCACACCAGCTCAGGGACAGTCAGCAGCAATCAATACCCACATGCTGAGCTGTAACAACGGAGAGCACTCCTGGCCTAATGCATCTCAGAGAGAAGCCAAAGGAGCTCCAGGCCATTCGCATACACAAAATGCAGAGGTTATAGAAACAGGGCCCTTGCGCAAGTGAAAAATGCCTGCAGTTGTTTAAGAAAATATACATCCAGGCAGGTTTATCCTGGGGGCATGTTTAGTAATGCCTTCCTCTCCTAGTCCATTATGTTGTCCTGGTTCCAGTCAGAACAGAGCTAATTTTTGCAGCAGCCAGGAGGAGGCATGACCAGGACCTGCAGGTTGCTCTATACCGCCTTGTGTCATTGCCAAGGTAGGGGTCTCTTCTGGGGAGAAGGGGTCTCCTCCAGTCAGTGTGGTGTCTGTTGTAGGGGGGTCATTAGTATTGTTGTTGTTGCTGTTCATTTTCTTATCATTGCTGTTTACAATAAATCATTCTTACCACAACCCGTGATCTTTACCTTTTGTGCCTCCAATTCTCCTCACCATCTCGCCTCAAAGGAAAGGGAGAGGGAAGCAAGCAAGCAGCTCATGGTTTGGAGAGTCTCAGTGGGAGCACTGAATTGGGGAGTACCATTCCTAAAGCACAGCACATATGCTTGAAGGAAAGCAAAACAGTGCACAGGGAATGACCTTAAGGTTTCTGGCTTTATGTGACATCCTTCTTAATATGCAGCACTGATTTGCCTATCCCTATGGTGCTCTTGAGAAAGACGGCTCACAAGGACCAGGCCAGCAGCAAAAGCAGAGGGAAGGACATTTCACTAATTTTAATGGACATGTCAGCACTCTATTATTCTACCAACCTTTTTTAATAAGCTTTCTCTCAACAGGGAGTGTGTCCTCACTGGGAAGGACCAGTCAGAGTCTTGACTAAGGCCCATTTCTAAGGTCTTGCTATAAGCACGGTTTGACTCCAAAAAGGATAGATGCAGATTCTTGGTTATGCTACTGCTTTTACACATTCCTCACCAGCATGTCAACCATTTAGAGATGTGCTACTACAGTCAAAGCTTTGCCTGAACCACCCCCCTCACCCTGAGACAAAAATTAACACGTTCCCTTGTTAGTGTCTGTACAGACACCGCCTGGTGTGGCTGCTTGCAAACAAACCCTGTGCCCTTTCATGCTTTTACTCAAGAGCCTCATGCCTTGCATAGAAGGTGACTTCCAGGTGAGAAAAGCTTTGTGCAGCTTCAGCTCCCCTGAGCAGCAGCCAGGTGCCCTTTGGCCGTGGGGCTCTGGCTCTGAGTGACGGGGAACTGGGACTGCAGCTCCACTGTGACAACATTCCCACATATCCACGTAGGGAAGTTTCTCATTGCATGTGGGGCTTGCAATGCTGACAACCAGTAAGGAGGATGGGATCCCAGGTGCAGCCCAGCCAAAGGACAACACTGCAGTATGGAGCATGAAGATGGCCACTTCCAGCTTAGAACAGACACTCTGAAAACTTGGAGCAAACTTTTCTGGTTTTGACCAGTGGTAGGTCAGAGGAAGCTGGCCATTCCCCTTGCCTTAAGAAAACAAAACCAACCAAACAAAAAGCAACCTCAAAACACCCTAAAATCGAAAAGTGGCGTAACATGTCATTGCTTTCCAAATTAAAAACACCAGAATTTGTTCCCATGGATAAAGCTTCAGGAGCCTTTATTCTTGTTCTGAGTAAGAAGAAATCTCTTTTATATTTTTTAAGGCACTAATACTTTTGGCCCAAAAGAGACTCTCCTCAGTGTGCTCAGATTTTCTCTCTCCCAGCCCAGTCAGCTCCGAGGCAGAGCCCCAGCCCCTACAGATAAGCTTTCTCTCAAACTCTCAGCTGGCTTTGAAGTCACTCCCAATAGGTGCCAAGAGTAGTTTTGAGAACACTGGCTGTATCACTATTCCTGCTGCCCAGGTGTAAATCCACTTCTGCTTCCACATAGTAAGGTGACAGAAAGCCCAGGCAACAGAGGGAAGGCAAAGATGAGTTTAGGGCCTGAAGGCAGAGCCCCAGCTATTAACAGCTTATTATATGGACACACACACCTCTTCCTTCACAGCCGTGTCCAGGCTGGGACCTTAATTCCTTTCCCTGAGTTCAGCCCCCCTGCTCATACCCCCATCTCACACCACACTGCTCCCTCCTCTCCTGGGGCTCTCCATAAGCCCAGACACCAGGCACCTCAGCACAAAGCAGAGTGTTCACCCTCCAGATTGTGAGAGGCTTGGGTCTGTTACATGTTCTTCACAGTTCAGACCCCCAGCATAAAGAACTCTGTTTTTCTCTCTCTATTTTCATTCCCCTTTTCTGAAAGATTCCTCCAGAGATAGACAAGGAGGAAGCATTTTTGCCTCCAAGAAAGAATGAAAATTACAACCCTATCTACATAGCAAAGGATACTTTACCCTTGGGTGCAGGGCAAGAAGCCTGAAAGAAATGTA
This sequence comes from Pachyramphus minor, assembly GCA_013397135.1. Classification (NCBI taxonomy): domain Eukaryota; kingdom Metazoa; phylum Chordata; class Aves; order Passeriformes; family Tyrannidae; genus Pachyramphus; species Pachyramphus minor. The sequence continues at coordinate 70,814 of VYXB01009549.1, read as the reverse complement.
AGCTAACATAAAAATTATGAGCGACTTTGGATGTGGGGAGGTCTCTGGTGTGAGAGGAGGATGCAATCCTTTCTTATTCTGAGATGCAGATAGATATTCAGATCTTATAGTGGGCAAGGCAGATAAATAAATAAAGTTTTCAAGATTTCAGAATACATACAGCTCTGTGGTTGGGGGTCTTATCACACAGGCAATGATGAAGAGTAAGTCCTGCAGAACTACTAAGAACAAGAAGAAGATGAAATAAATTTAGTGCTGTGATAATTAATTAAACTATCCCAGTTAGGGACAGAGGTTGGTGCCATTTCTTGTGCAATGTATTTACAAGCATACATTAATGATGGAAAGTGAAACCTGGTCTGAAATACTGTTCTTCAACAGCGAGATAAGCACAGTAGAACAGCTCTCATGCATGTAAGCCAGCTCTTCTCCAGCCCTCGGTCACTCTCAGCCAGCTGTTTAGCCTTCCATAAAGAATACCTACATTTTTCCTGCATTCAAACATTTTTCAAACTGCCATATAAAAGTCAATGGATATTAAAACAGAGTAGTACTGTATATTCTTGCTATAGCCCCGAATTCAATTATAATCCTTCAAGACCCCAGGGAAAAGTTACAAGTGGAAACACTGTGTGCTCAAAAAAATGAGAAATGATGGCATTTGGCATCTGTAAGTTTATTTCTAATGCCTTTCCTGAGGAAAGCAGGTACAAGTAATTTGCAGTCATGATATTGCTTTTGTTTGCAATGCCTCCTTCGCTTTTGCTGCTAACTGCAGGTAATCTTTAGTTTAAGTTATCTCACTTACAAGGATAACAAAAGGTTCCCCTCTCTACACCAAGGTGCTTCCATAGCATTCGGTTTTTGACTAAAGAAGGGAATAGACGCAAACCCAGTGATATTTATTCCTCATACAAGTCACCAGCAACTGCATTAGAAAAACAAACAAACAAAAAAGGCTCTTTATCTTTCCTCCGTTTTTTTTCTTCTTTTTTTTTTTTTCTTTTCATAGATACCTTTAAAGACTTTTACATGGAGTGAATATGGGACTCGTCACTTGATGATTAATTTGCATGTTGATAGGCAGTCAGTGTAGCAGCTTTCAGATTAGGGACATTCCGCTGCACACTAAAAGGCACAAAGAACAAAAAGTGAATTTCAATCTTGCCCTTCTTTTCCAGTCAGTGCATTCCCAGCCCATGTCTATTGATGAGCAGTTGGAACAATACCAAAATGCAGTGTAAGATCAATCCTGCTGTTTACTTCGCTGAGCTGAAGGAACAAAGGACAGAAGAAAGGACTTAAACCCAGCTATAGTAAAAGAGTGGGGATGAAGGATGAAAAATGTGCCTGATGGGCAGTAGCACAGAGTAAACTCATTTAGAAAATAGGCAGCTCCAGCTGAGATAAAACCAATGATGATTTGTATTTTGTACTGTATCTTCAGGGGATAAAAGCACTTCTATCAGATACCATTGGAGGCAAACGTGAAACACTGCAGTAAAATGCTATGTTCCCTACTAGGGAGAGAATAAAAATTCCCATAATTGCAAAGGAGTGTTAAATATCTGATTGTGCATGCCTCTTTCCTCCCATGGTGAGAGAACTCAACCCGGTCCTCTTTTTAACTTCACAGGACCTGTCTAATAGAATATTCAACCGGATGCTTTTGTATCAAATGCAGCATGACACCGTGTTTTACTTTGATAAATACTGATAATTGTAATTTGAGGGATTATTAGCCTTTAAGCCTTTTTTTTTTAAAGAAAAAAAAAGAAGCTATTTCAAATGAGAAGGATGCAAGTCAAGTGCCTGAGCAGGCAGGAGGATGTGAAGGGAGAGGAAAAAGTTCTTGTTCAAATGCAAATGTCTTAACAAACTGTAACTAATGAGAAGGAAAAAATAAAACACTCCCTTCTATCACTAAACAAAAATCACCCTAAATCAAAAATCTATTTACTTTTACTGAAAAGCAAGAATATCTGACACAATGAACTACCACCATCTGAGTCAAGGACAGCACAGCACAGAATAATAGAGATGGTAGAAATGAACAGCAGGAGAATTGATGGTATCCTTGTTGACATTGAAGTACAGAGGAATTTGGTTGTTTACTGGTCACTATTTAAAGGGTTTGTTCACCTATTTGGTTCAAAACATTACTTCCCAGAGGCTATTACTTGCTGATAGGGATGTGTTGGCTCCTCACTTACACTGATCAATGTACATTCTTCCAGTAAGGATAAAATTTGAAGTAATTTATTTGATTTTCTATGATGCTTCAGAAAAATCTCTGACTGCCACCGAGCAGCAGACAAACAATGTTCCTGTTTGCAGGAGTAAGCACTTAGAGACAATTATAAATTGACCTGCCTAGGCACCAGCACATCAGAGTGTGAGCATTGTCTTTGCAAGTAGGGGGCTGGTGTAGTCAGATATATATAGATATAGATATACAGACATATATGTGTGTATTTTGGGTTTGGGAAGGTTACTGTTTAAGGGAATAAGAGGCAGCAATAGAAGAAAGTAAGCAGAAAAATCTGAGAGACTTGCACAAACCCTACATTTGAGTGAAGCCTCAGTAGTACATCCAAATGCAGCTGTGCCAGCAGGGCAGGAAGGATAAAAGGACTAAAGTTAGGTACAAACATCTCTACTGCTGACTCAACAGCTGAGATTTTTCTGTGGGTTGATGAAGATCCAAAACATTTTCTCCGTTTCACCTCACTTTCCAACCCCACTGTTTACTCTGAAGTGACCTGACGTGTCTCTTTTGTCCCAGGATACAATGGCTAAGAAACTTGGGCCCTGATTCTGCAGCTCTCTTTTTTCAGTGTTATTCAGCAGCAGACGTCAAACCACTGCTGATTAAAAGCCAGCATATTAGAATTAGAAAGGAGGTACACTCTGCCTTGTGTTAACATTGCTTCTACCAGCCCGTTTCTGTGCTGGAAATTTAAACCTTCCTTTTTACTAAAATATTACACCTGCAGACACCCTCCTGCAGTCTAAGGGCCTGCCATGAATGTGTTCAGCTGGGCAATAGCACATCCACCTTGCCCTGGTGAGAGAGAACAGCACTGCTTATGGACCAGTTCCCAGAAGAAGGAAGGGGTTTTTGGTCTATTTACGGCAACTTTCGCTGAATGTAGAAGTATTTCTGTTTAGTTCTGTGTGCACACTCTCTCTCCTTACATAACAAACAGCAGAATCAGATAAACTGCTGTTAATTTTAACTCTCTCTTCAGAACATTCATACAAGCACACCCACCCGTGTTTGGAAAGAATCCTCTATATTTATCCATAGGCATAAATATTTGGTACACTGATGGATCCTAAATTTTTAACTACGTTCTTCCAAGCCTGAGAGTTCATGTTACTTCAGAGACAACATGAGCCAGTTTATAACCCTCTAGAAACATGCAGACTCTGATAAAGGTTCACAGCTGAAATAACCCTTACTACAGTGGTAAAAATACAATGCCATCAGTATAAAATAAGGCAGCATTATTCTAAGCAATCCTATGTCCATAAATAGTGCAAGATTAAAGTGCCTATAAATTGCAGAGTCTTATTTACTTCTAGATACAATTACATTTACAACAGATAAACGTCCAAAGTCTTTGAAATCTGAAGTCTCTGGTGTCATTCTCTGGATACAAAACTATACTGTGTGTATCTGTAATGCACATTCTTGTCAAGAGTGTAATTCATAGGGAGTCTAGTGAGAAAAAGTCTACCTCCTTCTTCTAGCTTTTTTATTCCCCAGTCATCAGCCCTCTGATGAAATCCCTGACTGTTGTCTTGAATCTCTAGTGCTGCAATTAAAAAAAAAGAAAAAATAAACCAACCCAGTCATATGCTTTTCCCTTTTAATTAAATAGCATCAGCAAGTGATGCTCAGGTCTGTAAAGCTGTATATGGTCACATCTCCCTACAGTTCTTCAAGATGAGAGGAATTTCTGTTCACCTTTTGGAGATGTCCCCAGATAAGCCAGCACAGCAGCCCTCTGTAGACCCACAACTCAGAGCAAACAGTGCAGACACAAAGCCAAATTTTCAGCAGCTGCCAGGCATTTAAAGCTCCCTGGCACTTCACCTGGATTCCTCAGGTCAAGGATGTTGAGTCCTTCTGCTTTTGAAAGAAATTGTCCTTTTGCAGTAGGGAAAGGACATTTGCATGCTTTACCCTTGCCACTAAATGGGAGAACAGTCTTAACAGGATTGAGTGTTGCATGGGGAAGCACATCATGAGACACACAGATCCATCAGCCAGTGCTAATGGGGAGCACATTCAGAACACCCAGGACAAGCCCTTGGCACCCTCCCCCGGCCCCAAAGTTCATGCCTAAACAGGCACAAGTAATATTTGAGCTATACACTGTAAAAACAGGAGGGTGGCAAGCAAAATACACAGAGAAACATCCATTCAGTCTCCCAAAATTGTCTTTGAAATCCCACAATATTGATTAATTCCTTAATTACTAATTATTTATTACCTAATTACTTGAATCCCACACGCAAGATCTTTTTATGTAGCTGACACACATTTTTAGAGATTATCCAAAATTTCACAGACCTTGCCAACTTAGACATAGAGTTGGTTTCCTGGACAATTTCCTTAGGGAAAAAAACAAACAAACAAACAAAAAAAAAATCCACAGACAATCAACCAGACCTTGAAATTGCACTAATGTCTTTAGGTTCTACCTCTTCCCCAGTTCAGCCCTTTTTTGTAATTAATTGTAGACTTAAGAATGCAGAGACAGAATGTAGACTAAAATCTCTTTTTGAGGCTGGGCATGCTGGCATCCTTACTTTAAAAGGAGGAAAGGCTCCCAAAGCTTTATAGATCTTATAACCCTAGAGATGGACTGGTAGGAAGAAATCAGGCACAAAATCCAAGTTAAATGGCTTGTCTTGGCAACCAAACCATCACCACAGTTTCTCCCTTAAACAAGTACAGTAGGGGTGGCAATTACTGGGGAAAATACCCCAACAGCCTGCTTGGATCTTGCTGATGCCAACAACGGAGTGATGGACATAACCAGTTCTTGATGTCTCTCCAAGTAGTTAGCAAGCACTAAGGTAATGCCCAGACATCTAGGGAGACANACCAGTTCTTGATGTCTCTCCAAGCAAGCACTTGACATCTAGGGAGACACAGAATAAAATTTCACCTTTCTACTGTAGATTTTCTGAACCTTCTTTTACATTTCAACTGGTTTGCACCAAAGCCTATTTATTCCTAAAGATTTCCACTAACATTATCCTACCATTGCCACCCATAAACAACTCAGGAGTCTTGGAGCAGACACAGTTGGCCCATCCAGAGCACCCTGCTCAGAAGTATTTTGCCCTAGGGTCAAAGCAGCAGCCAACATCCTCTCTAAGCTTCTTCTGAGTGGTCCCTGTTCTTCAAGACGTACCCTGAGCAGACAGTTGAACATGGAATTGTTTTAAAAGGCAGACCATGAAAGAAAATATCTAAGGCAGAGACAGAGGAGTAAAGAAGGGGGAAGAACTAAGACTTTCTCTAATAAGTTTCTGCAATTTGCTCTGAAAAAGGAAAAAAAAGAGTTTCACTACTTGAGCTTTGACAGGAAACCAACTCTACAGGCTCTCTGAGGTAATTACAGCAGCTTCCCAAAGAGGTTCTGGAGCACAAGATGATAGGCAGAACATGAGCTAAGAGGCTTGGAATGGGAACGGCAAGCAGCAATAGGTCAGAGTGCAAGGCTTGGACCTCTGCTTTTAAGGGGTTAGCATGTAAATAAAATAAATAAATAAAGGAAAGAAACCTGAAAGCCAGTGCTGACTTTTACCAGGGACCAGGGTCAAGGCTGTGAATGACAGCTCTAAAAGGCTGGACTCCATCAGCACTTGAACCGCTGACATCTGCGGGATTTACAGACAGTGGCAGGAGACCTCAGGCTGATGGATTACAGCAACACAGCTCTGACCTTCAGGGACAGCATTTCCAGAGCTTTTTGCAGGACCAGCTGCCTTTCCCAAGACAAAATCAAAACTCGTCTGGGCTCCAAGCACAGTCCAATAGCCCTCTCTGTGCTCCATGCTACAGCAAATCACTCGAATGAGCAACAGTGAATTTGCCTAAACCAACAGAGTGGGGCAGACCCCAACAGCTACAGTTGGCTCAGGTATCCACTACATTTAGGTGACATCCACAGTGTCCTGTAGCTATAAAGGCTGAAGGCTTTTCCCATACACACGTTTCAACACCATCATCAAATGTTACCCTGATTCCCACACTTCCTGATATCCCTTCCCTGGCCTTCTCATCTTTCACAAGCTTCTGTGTCACATACTCCATGCCAGACCAGCCTTTCCCAGCAATATGGAGAAGAGAACAGAATGGAGGTGTTCAAAAGTGGCAATTTTCTAAAAGGCTAAATAGCATAAGGGATTAAAATAAGGTGTTCAGCCTTTGCACAACTAGTTCTCATGGTATGTCTGCTGTGAAGGAATCAAATGTTATCGCTATCTGACTGATGTGATTAAATGAAACATGTCAATGGTGTATCTGGCTCTCCACATTCAAATGTCAAAAACTCTTTCCAACCCCCCTGAAAAACCAAACCAACAAAGTTGTCTCTGATTAGGACACCTTCCACTTTTCCCAGCAATGAGGTCAGAAGCTCAGGAGATAAGAAGGAATAATTCCTCATGGTACAAGAGTCTAGTGAGTTTGAGTGTGCATGTTCCATTCGAGAAAAAACCTCATACAGATCCTAAAAATAAGATCTTCTTCTGAGCTGATTAGGACACATCAGCTCAGAGAGAATTAGCTTTGAGGGAATTAAGAGGGAATAGCTTTGAGAAGTCTGCTCAGATGCAGCCATACAGGCAGCAGCAATAGGAAGACCATCCTGTACTTGTCCAGACATTTACATATTTTCCTGGAGAAAAATGGTGCAAATGGCTCAAGCATAGGGAAGAATTTAATTTCCCCAAAGAACCAAGTGTCTCCTTCCTCAGCAAACGGAAAGGGGGTTTGGCCTCAGCGAGCCCGATCAGACATATTTGCTTGATTTGGAAAGCTTCACCTAAAGCTTCACCATCCTCAAAAAAACCCAAAATCCCTGGAAAATTATAAATGTGTTGATATAGTAATAGCAGATTTACACCAAACTATCCTTCCACCTTGTAATGGGAGCAGCCAGGGACAAGGGGAGATGATTAGAAAGAAGGGATTAAAAAAAAAAAAAAGGAAAGAAAAAAAAGAGGGAGACAGGATAAATCAAGGAACAAGGAAGAATGAATGTCTGAACTTGTCCCCTTTTGTACTTGGGGTCAGTAGCTTAATTTTCTCTTACATTTGAGTTGTTTTTAATTTCCAGGAAGTCTTCTCAGATATCTTGAAGCTTTGCCAAATTATCATTAAGCCAATATTTTATCTCCTCATAAAAATGCTACAGTGTCTCCCGCACTCCATACATACTGCAGGAGTAGATCTTAAATCAGGGAGGATGGGAATTTGTTTTTAAAATGACTTAACTATTTCAACCATCTCAGAAAAAAGGAAAAGCTTTAAGGGGAAAAAAAAAAAATCCCTTTAGTGACATCCTCCCCAAACATAATAATTATTTTCCCATGGCTCTGTTTGAAACATCAGCACCGCATATCAACATTATGATTGCTCTTCACCTTGCACAGCTGGTCACAAATGAAGTATCACAAGAAAAATAGCTATTAAACTTCCATGTGTGAGGCACTTATAGACATGGGATCTACATAGAAGCTCCACAAATCCATCATTAGTCATGGTCTCCAGAAGCCCCTGTGGGGAAGAAGCAAGAAAACCAAAAGTACACTGAAATACAAACACTCCTTTGTGGATCATAATAACTTGAGTGAAAAAAGGGATGCTCAGACAGTTAACAAGTATGAGTCCAGCCCAAAATGGATGTTTGACAGTCCTTCCCTTTATTAAAACAGTGAGTTTTCACAGCAGACATTTTTTTGCTGTTGTCACTACTTCAAAAAAACCCAGTAAATAAGCCCAAATTTGGCCCAGTGGAATAGCTGCACCATTTAGTACATATGGCCATTTGGTCAGATGCCTTGTCATCGTGGAAGAGCCCAGAGAAGAGCACAATTCCAGGTAAATGATGTATAGGAAATGCAGGGAACTCATCTAGCCCATCATTAACCTCATTCTGAGACAGCCCCAGAGGCAGTTCTTTAGCCACCAGCACAGCCAGCTGTCAATTGTGTCAAACCAGTAACATATTCGTTAGCAGGGGAGCAATCTAAAAAGCCAGCCATAGATCCAAATGCCTAAAAAATATTCTCAAATGTGGTAATTATGTCCTGCAGCTGCCAAGAGTGTCCTCAAAGTTCGCAGATATTGGTTGTACCAGTGAATCACAGCAGATAGCCACTGTAGCCTCAGCAGGAGCACTAACAACAGGCAGGGCTCCCTCAAAACTTGGAGGGATCTATTCTGAGCAGTCAGCAACAACTGGCATGGTAATTTGCATGCTACTCAAAAAACCAGTCTGTTTTCACTTTTTAAAAGCCTGCCAACCTAGGATGTTCACTGCTTAAAATGTAATTAATTTTAAACACGTTGTAGGACGTGGCATGGTAACAGAGATGAGTTTCACAGAGGGATCCACAGACATCTCATAAAAAGAAGTTCCCTTTGCAGTCCCATGAGTTGGGTCACTAAGTGTGGATGCAGGTCACAGAGAAATCAGTCAGTTCTTGAAAACACTCACGCATTTTGGCTGGGGACTGAAGGAACAGCCTGTGTATAGACTCCTGTAAAGGGTCCAAAGGGATTTACTAACCAGTCTGAAATTAGCAGGTGTTTCATGTCCATCTTGCAGCAGGAAAAAAAAGCTTGTGAATGATACTTGGCAGCCAGCAGATGACAGAGCAAACTTCTGCTTATTTCAGTGATAAGCAGCAAGCTAACAAGACTGATAAGGTTTGGCAATAGTGACAAGTAACTATTACCTCTGAAAAATTTCCAAAGGCAGAGATCAGAACAAGGGCAGAAGGAGTTACCAGAGAGCAGCCCCAAGAAAACTGAAAACCAAATCCCAAAGTCCAGGACCCACTGACAAAATGTAACTTTTAAACCTTTTGACTTTGACTATGTTTTCCATGTGGAAAAAAAAATAATAATGTAGGGTTTTTTTAATTTTTCTGTGATGTCTAAATTCTGGATTTTACTCATCTGAGATGTTTTGATTCAACTTTTCACTTTAATAATTCAAAACAAAATAACTCAAGTTAATTTCCAATAAATCTCCTTTCTCTTTTCATCTGTGCTTTCATTCACATGCAGAATGAAAACGACTGTTTCTAAGAATTTGATTTTTTTTTTAATCGAGATCTAAATTTCAGCTTCCCTTACCACAAACCAAAGAAAAAAATTATCCAGATTTTGTCCAGAGTCCTCACATTCCTGAAGTCAGAAGAGCCAGTACGATCATATATAAAGTTTCCTATCACACCACAAACTAGCCACAACTTCCCTTAAAAAAGCTAACCCAACGTAATAGCAGAGAGGAACAGAGTGCAAGCAGATCTCAGATATATCACAAAGTACATCCTGAAACATTAGGAAATAAAGGGTTGTGAAAACCAGAACTTGTGGGGAATGCTCAAGTGAAGATAAAGTCTCTTCTGAGCATTTCAGAGACAGAGCAGTGCCTGGAAGAGTGTCAAAATTTGATGGTCCTGATAGTGGGGTTTAACGCTGAAACGCAGTTGCAACGACCCTCGAAACTCTCAGTCATAAAAGACAGGATACCACGAAGATCAGCTACAAGAAATTAAGACAATCTGGAAAAGAAAGAACCTGTCCTTTAACATCAGCTAGATCAGGTTTGCTTTCTAACTTCTGTTGGTATTTCAGCATTTAGCATTGATATATTCACATGACATGGAATGAATACTTAACAAAAACATTCACAAAGCATTTCTTGATTACCAAATACCAATGTTAAAGCATTCTACTGATATTACAATGACCAACTTTAACTCTGAGGGGCAAAAGAAAAAAAAAAAAAAATCAACCAAAAAACCCCATTGCCACAATAACAACAACAAATTCCACACACAGAAAATCAGGTGTGTTCAGCAGAAAGCTTCTTGTGTTCCATAGGATTTTCAAAATGCATGGCACACTTTAGGTTTACACCAGAGAATGGAAAGGAGAAAAAAAAAAAAAAAAAAACAACAGCAATTTCAAACCAGATCTTCAAACCAGGTTGTCAGTGTGACCACCCCAAATAAATGAGGACCAGTGTCCACATATGAGGGGACGGAATCCCCAGCACCTCCTTCAACTTTTCAAGGAGGCAGGTGGCCATCTATACCCTTTGATGTGTTTCCTCCTTCAGCCATTTCTTTTCCATACTTTAATTTAGGAGAAATTAAGCAGGAAGGATGTTAATCTGGGAAATGACTGAGCATGATGAACTCAGGTAGAAGAAACCACAGACTTTTAGTCCATTTCCTCTCATTTCTTTCCAGACCCTTTCCCTCCTCTGCAGTCACTAACATCTTTTCTTCAAATTTAATCTCAGTTCCATCACCATTCTAACAGCCAAAACATCTACAAGCCTCTAGACATCTGCCAAAAGTGGAACAGCACTTCCAAAGAATAAAACAGCAATATTTAATTGAAATTAAATAATAAAATAATGGTCTTCCTGATGACAAGAAATATAGATTTTTTCAATAGGTTGCGGTTGTTGCACAATGGAAAGAATTGGTAATATTTATCTGTTTAAAAATTCTGAACACTTTTGTTAGGTCAGACTATTACTCCTGTTCCATTTTTACCTCCATGCATGTCCAAAATGTTCCTGTCAATTGACAAGGTTTTCCTTATTTGCAAAGGCAAGGCAGCATTTTCAAGTCCACCCAGGTGACGTTAGATTTTTAACACCTGTATTCAGATATGACTTAAAACTTTTTAGCTTATGCAAACTAAAACTAAGGGAATTTATGTCATATTTTTTTCCTCTGTCCAGCTTTCTCCAAGTTGCATAAACAAACAGAACTCCTGAATCTATGTAAAGGGAAACTTATTTTAAATACAGAAAATGTCTACCATTCTCATGGTGAAGAGGTCTCTAAAGAAGAACACATATGGCTCTGGTTCCAGACACTTAAACCTTGAAGATGACATTAAAAAAAAAATCTTAAGTTTAACTATTCTATAACTGATTATTTTAACAGAAAGGTCCTGCTGCCACAAGCTTCTTCATGCTTTCTGCTCACAGAGGTGGCACATCAGCTGTCCCACCTAACTTTTGAACACTTCACATTCTCCCTCAACAAATGTCAAAAGACTGTGTCTGTGTGCTGTCCCGAGAAAAATAATCAGCACACGCACTAAGTCAGGTGGCACAAAAGAGAGAGAAATTTTCAAGAGAAATAAATAAAAAACTCCACACTTCAGTTCTCTAACCAGAATCAATGCCCAAGGCAGATTTGTTTCCTGGGATGTGCTCATTTTGTGTCATTTCTTACATCTTAAAATAATATTTCTTAAACAAACTTTGTAGTAAGAAAAAATTAAATATTTTTAGTCCTTGGTAGTCCTCTGATTACTTGAAAGCCCTTGGGTTCATGAAATCACATTGCAGAGAAAAAGAAGAGGTTACAGTACAAGGATTTTCCCGTGTATGAAGTCCACGTGAACCTCAGTATAGTCTGTGAATAGTGCAAAAGTAACTTGTTTAGAATAGAATCTTTTAAAATACTAACAAGCCCTGGAGCCCTGTGATTAAGCACTGCTGATGATAAAGAGATCAGCATGACAAAAGGACACCACCCATCCCTGCACATCTCTCAGTAACCCCTTCCTCGATATTTATTAAGTGATTTATCATTCTCAAGACTCGCTACGTTTCCTAGGTCATTGTTTCTTCTCAGTCTCTCCACAGTAACACCCAGGAAGAGCAGGCAGACCAGGGCTCCCTCAGGGGACACAGCAACGACACAACTTTTGTCTTGTTTACCAGGATACCAGAGATTTGAGTTCAGCACGTGGCTGCTTTGCTTACATAAAGATGATCTGTTCTACAAAACTCGCATCAATTTACTTTTCCCAAGTACCAGCCCGCAAGCACCAGGCACCTCTCTTTGAGTCTCTAATACTTCACCAGACACTCATCCAATGCACAAGTTTGGCTTCTGCAACGATTCCCACTCCTCACTTCTCCCCCATCCCCTTTGCTGGATTTCATAATCACAGGTAAGAGGAAGAAACTAGAGTCTTCTCATAACCTTTTCTGAATTTATTCATCCTGTGAATCTGGCAGAAAATGATCAGCCAAAAGAATATCTTCTTCCCACCCATGCCTTAGCCATGACACATAATATCACATATAACTTGGTGATGACCTGCTTTGGCTCTGAAAGTGAACAACCTGTTTGCAGGAGCTGCCAGTGCTCAGTTTTAGCATCTGCTGAGTTTTGGTTAAAAAGGCTAAAAGGCACATTCTGCATTCCTCCTGCCTGGACCTGCCAGGCTGACTTAACCTATTTGGGAATTAGGGAAAACAGTTCTTAAATAACAGACTAACTTAATAAAATTGCTGACAAACACAAATATCTTCTTGAGTCCAACGTGTTTCATAGTTTATCGTCATTCATCAGCAAAATGCTTGGCAGCCACCACTGTCACCACCAGCACCTGGGCTGGACCCCACACTATCCTCAGATAAGATCTGTCCTGCTTGGGTGGAAGGAGACTGTACCCAGGTTGACAAGGCCCTCACCTGCCCCACAGTCAGCACCAGTCCCCTGCCAGCAGCCTGTTTGTGCAATGGACACTCCAAAGCATGTGCTTTCTTGCAAAGGGAAGAATCACATGCTTGAACGTGTGCTTTGGAATTCTACACAATCTGCTTTTAAAAATGAAGTACTGAGACAGCCAGGACTCCTCCATCAAAACCACAAGGAAGCCAAAAGGAAACTATTCTTTCACCATCACCACACTCTAAATGTGCATTTGAAAGGTATTTCACATGCAGGTAGAAGTGGTCAGTGCAAAGCTATAACACTGCTGGAAATACTTTCATTTACAGGCTCAGTTCTCACAGACAAATATTTAGGATGATAAAATAACTGGCCAAACACCAGTTTTGGCTGTGGCTGCACTAAATATTTTTCTTTTCAGTTGTAGTTCCCTTTCCCAAATGCTACTGGAACTCAATATTTGTGTCCTTGGTTGGATCCATCTTTCTCTATTTCTTCCCTGGATTTCTAAGATTATTCTGACTACTAATTGTAGAAATCCATTTCCCAAGAAAAGTTGAATTCCTATAATCAAACCAGATTTTCCATCTGGTTCTCCTTCTAAAAGCAACTGGTACTTATTCAAGAGCTCTGAATTGAAATCTTTGAAACTGCTGAAACCTGTCACCTGGTACAAGCACTAAATCCCAGTTTTCAGCCCCAGCTCTGACGCAGAAATGGAGCCATGTACAGAGCAGCCACTGCAACTTCTGCTGAGTACTATTTCCTACCTTCTCTTCCCAAAGAGATGAAATAATTTCCTTAAACACTTGCTCTGATTGTGCAAACCAGCATTCACCTTGAGACTGAAGCAGATGACACCATGTAGGTGAAAGGAAACATGACAGAGGCCACAGATACCCAGCACTTCACAAAGACAGAAAAGGCCTCAGGGTGCACAACAGAACAAGAAACTTTTTTTTTCTCCCCTTACCACTGATGTTTATTGATTTGTCCAGTTCATAGGGAGCATCCCTTAATGTTCTGCTTTCATGTTTCTGCTTTGTTGCATGGGTACAGAAAAGAATATTGCAAATTGATCTTTCTTCCCTGCCTTTGTTGGGAACGAAGTCCTATTACATTGGCTCCCCTGGCCTGTCAGCTCCTGCTCACTTTGCCAGTGTATAATCAGCATGGCTAAACACTGAGGGCTGAGCTGATTAATTTCCAGCCTTGGCCACTGAGCCCATTGATGCACTCCCTGTTTGATGATCTGTGCAAGAGAGGACCACTTTTGATTGCTTGACCTTTGCCCTTAAACCTCGAGCTGTCGGCTCTAGCACCTGTCTAAGTTAACAGCGCACACATTGTGTTTATTTTCGGTTTAAAAGGAAACCCTAACAATGGATTAGCATTCTCAAAACACAAAGAGCCTGATTTTCTGCTCAGCACTGAACTCTTGCAACTCCCACACATGCCAGATGACTGCAGGGTACTTGGTACCTCCACAGACACGCCTGGAATACAAGTTTAAACAAAATATATCTCACTCCATACCTGGATACAAATTTATGAGCCATATCCATGAAGTAAAATCAAGATGGGGGATGTGGGGGGGGGAACCACTAATTAACTCACATCTTCATGCTTAAATTATTCACCTGTTCTGGGCTTAGGTAAATAGTAAAATTTCCACTCACTACATTTAAAATAAAGTGTGCAGCATTCATTTTTTCAATGGTGCCAGAGATGTTACTGCTGTTTATTTCAGATTAATAAACAGAGTTAGTTTATTCCAGGAAGGAGCAGTGAGGGATTAGTATGTTAAGGCTGTAAGAGTCACAATACCTTTCCTTACACAGAAGTTTTACTTAAATGCCCGATGTTTATTTTAAAAATGTTGTCTTGGAGTCCTGAAGATGTTTGGAATGAAGGAAAGGAGAAGACAAAAATGGCAAAACACACAGTGGGCAGTTGTCTAGGGTTTTTTTTTTTTTTAAATGTAAATACATATGTATAATTCTGTATATAATTATTATAAAGGGAATATCTGCAGATATGAGCATTATATATGTTGTACAATAGAGACGTACAATTTAACTGCAAGATCTTATCCTGGCAGCCACATCTTCACAGCAGCCTGAAATAACATGCCTGGTGCAGCAGGAGTGCACCTGTGCCACAAGAAGGAAAGAAAAAAAAAAAATCTGTATTCATGAGTGCAAATTGGGTAAAATTGACAGACTAGCACTATTCACATTTTGCTTCCCTTAAATCCCTTCTTAGCAGTTCATCCTGCAAATGCTTTAGGTAAAGGCTTTCTGGGAAGAGAACTTCTTCCACTCTTTCAGTGGTCACCACAGTGACCAGGTTAGAACCTGCCTGTCCTCATAGCTGGCAGAGCAGATGTGGGGGAACACTTCTCTGCTGTAATGCCAAATTCAATTCCAGGTGCTCCTTTTAGTTTTATGTGTCACTTAATCCCTTTGCAGAAGGTAATGGGCTCCAAGTGGACACCCCCACCCAAAAGTCTAGCACCTGGAAGTAGATGCAGGAGGCTGCTGACTCCTCACAGCAGCCTGGAGGAGATGGGAAATTTCAGAAGAAAATTTCACCTGTTAGAGCCCCATGGTGAGCAAATGTTTCATGAGGACTTCAGGGAGGTAAAAACCATACTCCTAGCCTATTAACAGCTATTCATTCTTAATACTTATTATCCTTAATACTTAATTAAGTTCTTTCCCTGTCCTGAATCTTCTCCTTATTTGTTATGAAGAGACCAGATGTCCTTGATTTTAACTGGACTAAATACATAGGCTGTTCCTTTCTGTGTAAAAGGAATCCTCTCCTTCTCCTCCTTCACCTCTCTGCATGTGTTTCTGTTTGAATTCTTCCTTCCTGAGCATGGATGACCAAAGACAGTGAACAGTATGTACACAAGTTTTCACCCATGTTTTTCCCACAGCAAAAATTTCACATGGTGCTTCCCAGGCTTGTGTTAAAACACAACCATTAATAATAGCCATAAATTTGTGATCAGGAGAACACTTAATACATGTAAGGTCTGCTTCTATCAGTATGTCCAAATGCAGCATCTCCTGTTTGTGGCAGAAGTTTTTTTTACTTCTTATACTTGTGACTTAAAATTTAATGCAACAGTATTATCCCATTTCTCTCCTTCCTCAATTACCAAGTTGTCCAGTTCTTTATGATGAGATGTACATCTTCTATCTTTGCAATTTCAAAAATCAGTTTCAACAGTTTGTGCCCTATAAATTCTGAAGGAAACATTAAACATGACCAAATGAAAAATTCCCTCCCTGAGGATGACCTCTAACAGGTTCCCTCCAGCCAAGCAGCTCCCTTTCACCTTGACCTTTTCAGCCTTCTCCTTGGCCAGGTTACAGTTGCTTTAATCCCCTTTCACTTTGTGAGTAAATTCCTTTGCAGCCATAACACCATGAGCTTCAATGGAACTTGGAAATTTGCCTACTGTATTTCCTTCTTTAAAATAAAAGTTACCACCACAAGATATGAGGTCAGTCTTGTGCAAACATGAACAATATTTACAAATAAAATCTAATTGTCCAAAGGGAGGATAATCTGAGGTCTCACAAGCAGCATATCGTTGAAGGGCTAATTCTGAAGGAATCATCTATTCTCCACAGTTTCCGATCTTAGTACAGAGAAACAGTGGTCTTAAATTAGACATAAAAAAAACTTATAACTGTATTGGGAATTTGCATGGAACAGACAGATTGGGAAGCTCCTTTTCATGCCATCATACAGCTGAAGACCATGGATTTGACAGGCCAAAATTTACTTGATACCTTGCAAATTTTTTATCTGTTCCTTCTATTGCCACAGTGCTGGTGTCTATGCTGAACAACATTTCAACCTAAACTTGCATCATGCTTTCTTGATTTTCATCAGTCTTCTTAACCTTTTCGACACACCAAGGTAACCAATGTCTACCTCCCACTTTCTGAAAGCTAGGTATAAGTTCTAGATGTTTTTTTGAACCTTTAGGAGTCAACTTGAAATCGATTCCCTCTTGTAGTCCTTGAGTTTTTCAGTTCATCTGACTTCTTACATTTGCAGAAAGCCAAAACACAGACTTCTTTTAGGAGACACCAGGACAAAAAAATCACACACCTCTGGCACCAGAACTACAGTCAACCTTCTCAGCACCTGCAAAATCTCTGGAACTCATGAAGTTAAGACCAAGCTCACCATTCCTTTAATGGGGAAGAGATTCAGACCCAAATATGAGCAGAATTCAGAGGTGTCTGACTCAGGTTTCCTATTTACCAGAATTCTTTATTTGAATAATCAGAGTTTTTCTTTCCCTATGCCCCCTCTATTGCTACTGTACTGTAGACTAACTGTATTACTTCAGAAATGCAATAGTTATGTCAAATTAATTGTCTTTAATCCAGTTTACCAGTGTTTTTAATTACAACATAATAAATAGGATATTATATCCCTGTCAAAACCTAAACCTACACTGTTTTTTTTTAAAAACTCAGTAGATACTTAAAATACAGTAATTGTCTTAATGCAGCTTAATTACATCCTTACAAGAAGACAATTTCAAGAGTGACCTATTTTATTCTGTAGATTTACATAATACAACAAGCAATCAATGGTGTTCTGGATGCCTGAAAGCGAATGTTTTAAAGATTAAAATGACTGTTGAAAGAGCTACTTTTCACAGGGTTTAACATGTTGATGGGTTTTAATCTGAAAACTATTCAGGGTGGACAGTGCTCTATGATGACAATGCTTCTAAGGAAAAGTGAATTTGGAGGAAAAGTCAACAAGACAGTGAAAACACACAGAGGCACTGCACTGACCACAGTTCCACCTGTGACACTGGATCAAGGGTTTGAGCATGTGAGGAGAATGCTGGGGTAAAAAGCGCCATGATACTCTCTCATATTACCCCCCTCCAAAAGGAGTTACAAGACTGTTCTGACACAAAAAGCCTCCTTGGCTTAGAGATATACTCCTTTCCACGAACCAAGTTCCTTGGTGGTGCTCAAAACAAGTCTAACTGCTCCTCTGGGTGGGGTCCTTATTCCTAAATAACAGTGTTCCACTGCCAAAGCCATGAGGAGCTGAGTGTTCATCTCCTCTTTGATACCTGAATCCCAGTTCAGGAAGAAATTCCTCAACCAGAGCACATACACTTGGTTCATTTGGAACAGGATAAATGCCCAGACTCACTTACATGGGTATAGAACCAGAGTCATAGTGATCTCAAATGGCTTTTAGCACAGTAAATACAACATGCACTCCCAACTCTCAGTGCCTGAAGAAATCAACAGGCAAGACAAGGCAATATGACCATGGCCATCCAAGTACATCATGGGGAATTGCTTGTGTTTTTTCCCCAATAGATCTAGGGTCAAAGTCACATTTAAGTAGCTCAGCAGAAGAACAATGGTTGAATTTGCATCCAACATCAAACAAAATTGCTGTGGCAGGTTTACCATGGCTTTGACACATCACAGGGGTAACGTCATTCAGCCAAAATCTGGACTCTACAGGGCTCCTGGAAGTAGAAATATAAAACACAACAAAGCTACAGGGCATCTTTTATGTGTTGAAAAGGAGGAGTCACATTTCTTCCTGTTCTTTGCTAGGAAAAAAATCCATAAAAACAAAAGAACTGATGCTGCTAAACAATCTTTGAACTGATCACTGGCCCAAGGTCTATATTCTGTCTAGATGCAGAAAATGGCTTTCTAGACTGACAACTGATTAGTATACAAGGATGATTATATGCAAATCTCCAATTTCTATTGACTTAATTGTGATCTGATGTAACATGTATAATTAACACATGCATTTAAAATAAATGTATATTTAATTAACATGCATATTTATAAAATGAATATTTATATTTAGCATATAATTTTGGGTGAATTTAGGTGGCACAAAATTGAGGGGTTATCATTACTGATGAGAGCTAGTCACAGCAAAACAGCTTTCACACCTCAGGCTCTCCCAGGGGATTTCAGTCCCAATTTATCTCACCTCTGGCAGGCCAGCCTTGGGCCTTCCTCCACTAAACCAAGTCTGCAAGTCACACCAGACAGATGCAACTCTGATAAACATCTTCATTAAGGCTGGGGGAGGGGAGTCACTCACATCACAGTTTGAACAGAAAACCACAACTGTATGACGAGCTCAGTACAAATTAATCTGAAGCCAAAGGTCAAGGAAGTTAAGCACCAGATTGCCAAAGATTGTTTTGTGTTTCCATTACGGACACAAGCTGCTCTGTGTGACTCTAGCAATTCAGGCAAGTTTATCCCCATGAAATTCTCTTCCACAGAAAACAGAAAGTGTAAAGCTTCTGTAAATAGCTGAGACACTGATTTCAAAGCAGTGCAAAGACATGATGCCCTAAATGCTCTGGAAAGTGCAACAGACTGCAGCCCTGAGCCAGAAACACTGATCTGGAGAGTCCATCTGAGCAGCTTTGCTTCTTGCTACTCTCATGGACAACTGGGTTTTATACTTACTACTCGGTGTTTATCACCAAGGCATTCACTGCCATCAGCACATGGTACCAAAGGCACAGGACATGAACAAAATATTTATGTAGGGCAAAATATCATGGATGACTTCTCTAGTTAAGAACTTACCTGGTGCAAGCAAGACTTTCTATGACAAATACAAGGCTCTCATTCCCTGGTGCTCCCCAGGGAATAAGCACACCTCAGAAATGCTCTCCACAAAAAAAAAAAAAACCAACCAAAAAAAAAAAAAAAACAACCAACCAACCAAAAAAACCAGAAATGAACAACATTCCTGTGACTCTGACTATATTTCATATCATTTCTTCCCTCCCTGAGGGAGAAACACGTGGAAGAGTTGCTTTAACACACTGCTGAGGGGTGCTCAGTTGTACTGGTGATGTGCACCCCAAGGAAACTCATGTGAAACCCAACTAAGGAATTCAGTTATGGACTTTAGCAGCATTCTGAGGCAGGGCTTGTGTCATGCAACCACTTGTTTCCTACTAACCAGAGTCAGTACTTGTATGAAGACAGTTATTAAATACCCAGCTTCCTTGGGAGAAGCAGAAGGAAAGTAAAAGCACATCTCCAACTGAGTAACCATCCATTTCTCCCCAGGGAGAACAGAAATACATTTTATTCTTCACATTCTATGGAAGGTAGAAATCCTGGCTGCTATTGCAGAGTTCAAAAATACCCTACAATATGATGGAGCAATATCCTCGTTATAAAGGCCTGGAACACAAACAGTTTTCTACCTTACTATACCTGCAGTATTTTGATCAAATCTCATCTAATTCCAAACAAATACTCCTTCCTCATATATTTAAAAATCAAGTTTAACAGTTCTTGTGCAGTTGATGCAGTCACATTAGCCTTTCAGAAATGTATAAAAAAGGGGAACATTACAACTAGAAAGACACTGTGCATTCCAGCACCTTGCAATGGCAAGGATTACACATCCCAAAATGACCTAGTCAGGCAAACACAGAGTTTGGCAGTGATGTATTTCGACAAAAATCAAAACTTACGAGGGGAAAAAAAAGAATTAATCAAACCATGCATTTCTTCATTAGTGGGATGTGATCTTTCTTCTATCGCACCAGATCTATCAAATCACAGATTTTGCAGTTAATCATTCGGATTGCACATCTCCAGGAAGCCAAGGAATCAATTTACGGTCGCCTTTGTCCATTTCTTCTTCTGCCCCACTCCCCACACTTTTCTTATGTGATTTTATTGCCTGTCCCCTCAGACAAATCTCTTCCCTGCTGCTGTGAGTCTCCCATTCTGTAGCCTCTGCTCCCCAGAATGGCTTTCATTTCTCTCCCTGAATGCTCAACTTTCCCTTCTATTCTTTCCACCTTTGCCTATGTCTCTTAACTCAAAGCAATAAAGAAGAACAGATTTAGGTTCAACAACCGTCAGGATGCCTTTGATAGGAGAGCATGTACACAAAAATGAGCCTGCATTGTGCTAAGGAAAGAAGGTCCACAAAGCAGTGTTAATATTTCTAGTGGTATCAACAGGTGAATCAAAGCTTTGTAACACAGAAGGCAATATTATTCCATTATTGCCATGGTTAGTAAATGAAACTGAACTTGGATGCTTTAGGAATAGGCACTTTTGCTGGCTTGGATATAATTTCAAATCATGGTCAAGTCTGTTTTTCAAAGATTTCCTGAATGTTCATTTAAAATGTGCATTTCCAATGCACATGTTAATTTATAATATACATACTTCTCTTCAAACAGATCCAAGGAGTTTGTAAAATGACCCTTCAGTCACAGTGACAAAGAGCACACCAAATCCTATGCAGAGAACTAAATTTCTCCAGGGCAAATTTTATACTAATAAATAAGTATTCTTCACCATGAGAACAATTACACATTGAAACATGATTGCCCAGGGAGGTGGTGGAATCTCCCTTGCTGGAAACAGTCAAGGTTCAGTTTGACAAGGCCATGGAAAAGCTAATCCAGATGAGATCAACAGCATTCTCTTCCAACATATTTTTCATACAGTATTCCACTTCTGCTATGGAGTTGGAACACCCCTTCTGAGGTACACACAAAATAGCATTAAGTTATTAGAGACAAACATCATAGAAGAGGCAGGGCTTAAACTGACAAAGAGAAAGACACTGAATCCCCATTTGTGCCTCCTGTACAGTCCAGCTGCCTGCTACAGCCTGACACACTTCACTCGTGTTTGACTGTATTACCAAAATTATTCTCGAAGAACCATCTGAGAAAGGAAAAAAATCCACAACCAATATGCACATATGTTGAATGTCCCTCCAACAAGAATATCTTCTGTCCATCTAACACTTGGAAAGAAGCTGTATATACACAACATCACTTTGTCCTAGTTTATATGCACCCCAGAAGGATCCCAAAGAACACCTACAAGAGGCTTCAAAGGATCACAGCAAGACACATCAGGTGGCATACTGTGCCAAGAAGAGATGTTTCCTAGGACTCTGGAGACTCAAAGTTTTTTCTTGTGTGTATCAAGACTCCTCAAATACCTGCCAATCCAGCAGAACACTTATTTTGCTATTTCAGGATGGTGATATGGGGTTTCTAATAGCTGTTCCTCAAAATAAAAAAAAAAAAAAATCACTAAATGACCTGTGAAAATACAGGTTACAAATTCCCATGCTTCATTTTCTAATTAACAAAGTCTTCCCTTTCTTCTCTTTCCAAAATACCTTCCCTCAAAAAAAACAAACAAACAAAAAAAAAAAAAACACAACAACAGTAAAAAAAAAAAAACTTACATCTGATATATTAAACAACTGAAGATCACCAGCACTGACTCCATTTTACCTCAGATTAGTTGGCATCTCTTCCAGTATTCAATATTGCATGGAAAACCAGCCAGCTTTACCAATGCCTCTGCTCAGGCAGGAATGGTGGTTGCACACACAGCCTCTGACATACTGTATATCTGTGCTAGGATCACTTTGTTTGTACATAGATTACTGGATTTTACTGCAATTCGGCACTTTCTGAGCACAGAAAATACGGTATATGTGAGGGATGAGTAAATAAACTACACAACCTGGTAATTATTTCTCACACTTTTGTAAACAGAGTTATAAATAAAGAGAAGGAGAGTACTTTATAAATAAAGGGAAAGGTAGAGAAAAAGAACCATTTGGTTTCAGATACAGCACAGTGTTCAGTGCTAGCATTTGTGTCAATACCCTGTAAACCATTTTCCTTTCTCTCTCCTTCGTTGGTATCACTGCTGGCAGTGAATATATCAGGAACCTTTCCTTGTTTGTCGCTTGTGAGAAGAAATGAATGGGACAAATGACCCGACAATGATTGAGAAGGCTCATCTAATTAGACAAGACAAGAGATGGATGTCCCTGGGTATTTCTTCAGTGAGAAAATCACAAGATATGGGGAAGGAAAGTGAAAATGCAGACCAACACCTTCTAAAGCAATTGTCCAAGAGCCTGCAGGAGAGTTTGGGAAGCTGAGTAACTGTGTTCAGGAGAGTGGGGGCACAGCAATCTTCCACCCTTTGACTTCTTCCTAGTGCCCACACCCACAAGGAAAGCCTGCACACTTTGGAAACACAACACGCTGCAGATTTGCTTGGAATGAGCACAAGCATTTTTACAGGAAGATTAAAGCCAACGTTACCTCTACTGAGGAAGAAAACCCGAGAAAATCTCATATAAAAACCTGTATTTAACAAATTGTAATTTTATGATTTCTAATGTGAAACACATTTTTAAACACCACAAGCAGAACTCCTCTGCAGCACCCTAAACCCAGGCTGCTGGTCCATGGGGACAAGGCCCTGAGCAGCCTGCAGGGCAAGAGGTGACTGAGAAGAACCTTTAAGCATGTCAGCTCTACCTTGGGAATCTCAGGTGTTGGCATAATGCAAGTATGTGTCTGGAGCTAAGGAGTCCTAAGTGTCAGAAAAATCCAGATTCAGCCCAAATGGTACAAAGTGCAAAAATCCTTCTATAATAAGTTGGCAGCAGAAAAATTCATTAATAATTCAAAAGAAGATGCAGAACTATGGCCTGAACTTCTAACATATATATTATGGACTATAATGCTGATGTGGACACTAAAATCCAACACAGGCTTTTTTTTTTCTAACACAATTTTGTTTTATTCACTTATCCTTACTCATACCATTCTGTTGACCCTATTTTCTGCTGGTATTTACTTCCTGAGTGGAAATACCAAATCCATATCAAAATAACAGGGTAACATTCCACTTACTATTGATGTTCATGGCTTTTTAGGCACTAGGGATGTTTACTCCAAATATAAATCTGTTAGTATATTCAAGAATCATCTGCTTCCAGAAAAATCTTGCTTAATTATGAAAGTTAAGCATAGCTTAGGCTGATACTTGTTTTTTTATGGAGACCAAAACGAAGAACATGTATTATTGCTACCCTCAGTGAAACACGACAGGAGAAACCTATCCCATGTCTATGAGTTTGATCTCTTCTGTTTTTAGATAGCACTCAGCTTTACCCACTGGATGGTTTTTCATATATTGCTAGTAATGTGTTACAGAGTAACACCTTATTGCTTTTATCCACATTCCCATCCTGTAGTCGGGTCTAATTAAAGGGAATATGGACAAGCAATAAGCAATGAACACGTGGTCCCTGGGGAAAGCATGACAAGAGCAAATCGATGAGGGATCGTGCAACTGGAAGCCCCTTCTTCAGACAACCTTCTCCCTTACTCTCAGTCATTACCCAGGCCAAAGGTCAGCAGCTTGTCACTCGTTGGAGGCAGATTTCTAACACCTCATGAAAAAGCCCAGAGCTGGGAGCAGGATTAGTGCAAAACTGACACCGAGGAGAGGCAGCTCCCACCATCCCGAGGCTCCCACTCTGCTTCTGAGCTCCAGGAGCTGCTGCTTTTCCCAAAGGCAAGATACTGCACCAAGGCCCAGGGTAACAGCACAAAAATGCTGCCCTGTGAAGGACCAACTCCTGCCCTTCCCTGAGGTCCCAGCTTCAAGCTTTGTCTCAAAACAGAAAAACACAACTTGTCACAATGCCCTCCCAAAGCCTTCATACCCCTGGGCTGTGGGACCTCACAACAAAATCAGTACAAGTTACAAAGACCACATTTCTGAGCAGTCCCTTCCCAAACTGAAACAGGACATCAAGACTCTACAAATGCAGAAAGCAACCCTAAGCAGGAAATTTTTATTTACAAAGGTTATTCCCCCGCTTCTGCAAGTCCCACCTCTTGTTCTGATTAGTATCTGGAATCACAGGTTACAAGCACCCCTTGCAGGCCTGGAAAGGGAGCCAAATACACTTGTTCAACATAACAGAACCAATTCAATTTTGCAGATCACATTTAAAAAGTCTTACTTTAAAAACAAAAAAAAAAACCAAACAAACAAACAAACCAAAAAAAAAAAACACCACAAAAAAAAAAAAAAAAAAAAACAAAACAAAAAAAAACAAACCACTTCTTCTCCAAAAAAGTCTGGCATGCCCTGAAGCCTGCTCTGAAGGAACAAAGTGATTTTCTTTTTAATTATGTTAATTTGGCAATCACTTATTCTTTTGTTTTGACAAAAAAGACATTTTAGAATCCTGGATTTTCAGGGTGCTAATGTTTGGCAGGAGTCAACCTATACTAGGATAGAAAGAATACATTTTATAATGTACATAAAGTGAAATTTCAGTCTTAAAGTCAGCAGCAAAATTCCCACTGAACTTCCCAAAGGGTAGAACAGCCACCTTCTATTCCACAACCAAAGGTTTATTACATCAATAATTTTCTATTATTTGTTTTCAGCCTAAATTTATAGATCATCTTCCATACTGAACTACGCAAACTTCCAGAGCTGAATTCCATCAGTTAATCTGATAAGAGCCACCATGTTTAAGTCATAGGAAATTGGCTGACAGAAACAGCTGCCTCAGGCCTTACTCTGCTTCAAGAAATTCAACCAAAAATTGTGTACCTCTATTTTTTTGCCTTTTTGCCTCAGTCTAAGCCATAAAACAGGACTGCTAATAACCTTTCCTTCCCTCATGCACCCACCCCTTGTCTGGCTGACTGCACAATCTTCATCCTCTTTTTTCTCCAGGGTNAAAACAGGACTGCTAATAACCTTTCCTTCCCTCATGCACCCACCCCTTGTCTGACTGACTGCACAATCTTCATCCTCTTTTTTCTCCAGGGTAGCTGCCAGAATCAGACTATATGTCATAGTTGTCAGCATTCACTTATAAGTATAGGTATGGGTACACTGGATCTGCTAAGGTCCTGGACAGAAACAAGTGTGGCCCTGTTTTTTAAAATTTTTTGGACAACTGGAAAGAAAGTGTGTTAAAACTTGCCTATGAATCATTGTGATTCTCTAATGATTATACCACAAATACAGTGTTTTTCCAATAACTCCATCTGGTTTATAAATGTTGTTATTTTTAAAGATGGGTGTGTGTCAAATCCTTTTAGTATTCTTAAGGCAATGTTTACTGCAACATTTCTTCAGCCAAGATGTTCTTTAAATGATATGAAAATCCCTCTTTCCTGATCAGAATTTCCCACTCTGCTTTTACACGAACAAATTAGATGAAAACTGAAGCCCAAAGAAGATCCATCAAAGCTCAAGCAGACAACAGAAGGAAAAATATTTCCTAAAACTCTGATTCTGGTAAGGCTGCTCATGCACTTAACTTTTGCTTCTTTCTGCTTATTTGATCCGAACAGGTCATGGTTTGGGCACACAGCTGTGTGGCTAACGTGGTTTCAGGACCCCCTAAAGTCAGCAGGTTGGGGCAAACCTCTATGTAACCTCAGTAATTTAAGATCTGTGTTCTAGCAAGAGCTGCAGCACACGAGGCAGAAATCCACCCAGGCACTTGGAACACAGACCATTTTCTCCAACAATAAGAGTCGTCTCTCCTTCCTTTTGCTCTGCATCCAAAATTTCTGCTGGTTTGTTTCTTTTTCCCCCCCCCAGAGAAAACGATGCCACAGCACAGTTCCAATCAATATTTGACATAGTATCAGATTCCTTGCAGTAAAAAATACTGGCTTAAAGTCTCATACATGCTTTCTCCAAGAAGCCTATGGTAGCACGCCTTGCCTCAGCAAACCATCAATTTAAATGATTGGGAAAAAAACAACACATAATAAGTGACAGATTTTTCAAATCAGATAAAGATGGGAACCAGATTATCTGTCTGTGGGTGATAGATTGCAGCAATAATAAATTCACTTTAAGACACTGGATCAATTTTTAATCAAGCCAAGAATTATTATTGCAGAAAGATAAAATGACCCATGAGGAGATGCCTTAATTTTCCACCAATCAAATTATAGCCTTTCTAAATAAGATGTAATGAGATCCATGGAATATCCAGGTTACACAGCCTACCTAATTACCCATGTTCCCTGTCATGTTGTGATATAGTAGTGGTAAACTGACCTCTGAATTTACCAAGATGAAAAGGTAATTAGTTTCTCCACAAGGCTGTAGTGAAAACAACAGCAATGACACATGTCACCTCCTTCCACCAAGTCACAATCTCAGAGGTGTTTGTTCTTAAAATATATACAGGATATGACCTAGTGGGTAATAAACTACAGTCATTAGGCGAAGCGAACCTCTGACAGAAAAACAACCACCACCTCCAAGTTGAGAACACAAGGTCTGAAGGTAAAGCAAATCAACCCATACTCCACACAAAACTTTGTCAGCATATTACCACAGAGTGGCTCAGGAGATAGAAGAGTGTTTTCTAATTAAAGAGGTCACAATGCCATATATTTTAAAGGAAGCTTTCCTGAGCCACAAGCATCATTTTCTTTCCTATTGTCCTTAACCACATAGGCACTTGCTTCTGCAACTTCCAGCATCACATCTTTGGAAAGCATTCCTGAACACATCTTGATGAGAACCTGAAGGCACACCAAGAACAAACTCAGGATTTGTTGTCATAGTCATCATCATCATTGGCTGATAATTATTTCAGACAGAGGATTCCAGTTTGTGCACACTCAATAAGACTAATCATCTCTTCACCCAGCCTTTGAAGGCAGGATTAAGGACTCCATTTGCAACAGCTTTTGGGGCCTGATATCTCCAAAGCTGTTAGTGAGAATAGAGAATGAATTTTCTCTGGCCACATCAGAAAGCAGGAAATCCCCTAGATGATTTGTCCCTGTCTCTGCGCCCTTTCCTTTGGGCACCACTGCAGTTTAGAGGTACAATGACAGACATAATTGGCTCATGCAAAGAAAGCCATCATAAAATTAATGAACTACAACAATTCATTCCATCTGCTGCCTCTTTCTTGCTAATTTATTAATAACAATTACACAAAAAATGGTATGGATTATAAATTTCAATTTCTCCTCTTTACCTGAAAATTTAGTCTGAGAGTCTTAAAAAATGATTTCATATTATACCAAATAGATTTATGGCTTATTACTAGTAATGTGGCAGTACCCAATTGACCATAAAAGCTAACTATTTAAAAGTAACTCAAATTACCCCTTCTGAGCAAATTGCATATTTGGTTTACATAGCTTACACTGCTTGTACGACAAGTACCCCCCTTTGGTCACCATCCCTTCATTTTGCTCTGCTTGGATCTTCTTCAGCCTCTCATAGACATCACATGGTGCAACAGCTTTACAAGCCACAAGCCCAACCATCAGTACAGTAACATTTTCATGCCATAGCAAAAATACAGTGATAAATGAAGAACAGGAAACACGGAATGGGCTTTCCGAAGTTTCAGATCAGTTCTACCCCTGTATAAGGCTGTCAGGCATGGACTTCAGAGGAACAAAGTCACACAAACATCAGGAATTGCAGAAGGGTCCTTTCCTCTTTTCAGTGAACACAGAGGTAGAACTCAATGAACAGATGCCACCAGTGTTCATGCTAAGGAAACACACAAACTTCATGAAAATCTGCCAAATTTTCCTGATGGGCGTCCCACCAGTGTCACTGTCCCTGTGCTAAGCAGGAATCCACCACTTCTGCCTCTCCATTTTTTACTGAACAATGTGAAAAAAACCTGCCAAATCCCTTCAGGACAGGTTGGGATATGCAGTAAAGCCTGACTCTGCTGTATCAGGGCAGAACTCCTATTTCATTCAGCTGGATTACAGCTTTCCCTGAGGTCTAATCCACACACCGACACTGCAGGAATATAACTGCTTAGATAGTAAGATTTTTACTGGTTTTTTTTTTCTCCCCTCAGTATATCTCCTACTATTAGTGCAGTTCTGTTGCTATAAAAACAACATGATACATAGAAATGTCATTCCTTTTACCGCAGAGAAACAGTCACATCAACACAACATATCCGTGCATCGATGTAAAGCAATAGGCAAATTCCATGCTTTTGTAGGACCAGGCATTAAAGCACTCAAACTAGAAGGGAGTTACACATCCCAGACTGATTTGCAAACACTGTGGAAAGTTTGTTTTAAGTGGGATCACTGTGTATTACCTAATGCATGATGAGGTAATGCTAAAATACTAAAAAACCCTCAACACTTTTTCCAGCAGAGATTACAGCTGCTGGGGGGGACCTATTTCTCAGAAGGACCTCAACAGTATCAGAGTATCTGTTAAGATAGGAACATTGAAGCAAAATAAAACTATTTAGATGTTTTGATCAAAATACATCAGTAAATTAAATGCAAAGGCTATATGTTGATTAGACCAAAAGATACATTATAGTGAGATTAAAGTCTTGGTATTAAGTAAAATATCTAAGCACTAATTTCTAGTTCTGTAATATTTCCATCAATACTATTATCTCCACTTAATTAGGACATAAAAGTAAGTAAAGTTAATTTAAAAGGAAATTTCAAACAGCATTCTCATTTGATTTTCTAGTAAATTAACACTTTAAAACCTCTAATGGGCATCTTCAAAAGAAAGTGTTATTAACAAAATATGTGATAATTAACATAATTAAAACTCTCTAAAGTATATATTTTTTTTATGGCAATTGTTCTGTTGAAAAATATGCAAGAGTAGTGAATCCCACTCCCCTCATAATGTAGATATGCATTAGATAGCATAAACATTGGACCATTCCTTGTGGATATCCATTAACCTAGAAATTGCTAGCATTAACTTATAACAAGATTACCTTTTGTGGAACTGGATTAACTCTTACACATTCCATTACTCCCAAAAGGAACTCAGCAAATGGCTGCAAATGCTCCAACATCTCAAATTATGCAGTTATTAATTTAAAGTAGGAGTATTTTCTCTGATCTTATCCTAAATGTATTCTAGTCCCCTCTTATTTCCTCTGTTTCCTACCACCTACACCAAATATCAGTTATCTCACACAGAAGATCAAACTGGCAAATAAGACAGTTTTTACCCCACTGAAGTGTCTGAATTAAAAGATTTTGTGGTTATCCACAATTATGACATCAAGCTACACAATGAGCAAATCTTTTGTTCATCCTTGGGCTCTCTGGATACACCTCCCACCAGGGAAAACCATCACACCTTTCAGGGGACAAACCTCAATGACCTCAAGTAGATCTTTTGTGCCTTCTGTACGCCCAAGAGATTTGTATGTTCCAATCAGCTGGGACAAAAGTATGAAAAACTTTGAAGACTTATCTGAGCCTGCTGAAACCTCTAGAGCCTGCCCAGGGAGTTAGATATCTGAGGAGAGGGCCTGTGCTTCCTGCTCCCGATCCGCTTGGAATTACCTCATGGGCTGGCACTCACGTCACTTCACACAGGATGTAGCAATGTCCTTTCATGTGTTAAGCTCAGCACCAGGTGCAACAGCACTGGTGATAAGAGAGAATAAAAGCAACTTGCTTCATGTTTGGCTTCCTCCCACATTTCTTGGGAGGGAAAATAAAATTAAAGAGGGAGGAAAACACATGAACCTACCCCATTCATATTTCCTGTTTAATGTTCACTCCAGGGATGCAGAAGGGCTCAGATATGTGTGACATTTTCAGTGGGCAGGACTAGTTGGACCAACACCAGAGCACCACATGGGTCAGCTTCTCCCCAAGAAGGGGAAGGGAACCAGGATCTGAGCGGGATCCCACAGCTGAGGCCTCACCAGCAGAAATCCAGCCCCACTATACCTCGGCAGGGTGGGCAAGGCAGTCCCAGTATGGCAGCCAGGGTCATTCTCAGAGTTCATGCTGATGAGGCAGGACCAAGGCTGGGAGCACAAGTCAGAGCCAGGATCACATCTGCTGAGGGCAACCAGGTCAGACACAACCCAGGGGTCACCAGGGATGTTCCTGATGACAAGACAGGCCCAAGGCAGCAAGTCAGCCCATAGATCAAGGCTATCCAGAGCCAGAGAGGGACACAGATGCAGCTGAACTAGAGACCAACGCTCCTTCAGCAAAGCTCAGCTCACACAGGGACAGACCTTAAATAACACACCTGGGGTAGGGGTGTGGTGGAAGCCCCAGAGGATGCTGACCATTAAGGCCTGATAATGCACTCAGGGCCCTGGCAACCAAAATAGTGGTTTTGTGGGAGACCCATCAGTACAGTCTCAGAAGAAACTCTATTTCCTCAATCCCAGGGGACAAAGCCACATCCCTGCACCTTCATGTCAAATGTATTTATAGAGAGCTCTCATGTGCAGGTGCCTGCATCCTTTAACTCACACTACTGTTCAAGGAGAAAGCTCAGTTCTGTTGAGATCCTGAGAAAAAAAAACCTGTTGTGTTGCCCAGCCTCTCAAGCAGGCTCAGTGTTCCTGCACTGGATAAATCCATACGGATGCCAGCCAGGAGCAGAAGGCAGCACTGGATTCACCAAAGCTCTTGTTAAACATCACCCCTTAGAGCCCTCTGACGGGGGACAGCAAGGAGCACATGTCAGCAGTCCTGCTCATGCTGAGGCATCACTTCTGGGGAGGTGGAACTCCTGCAGGGCTACAGGGATTCTCACAACCAAGTAGGGAAGGGGGGATATGAGAGAGTTAACAAAAAAAAAAAACCACAAAAACACACCAACAAAAAACCAACACTTTCTCCAAAGAAAAAACACTTGCTTCAAAAGCAAGAACTGGCTGAGTATTTGGCTTATTTGCTGTTTCACTTGAGCCTTGCCAGTCACAGCTAATAGATATTACCACCTGAATCATGAGCTGATTTACTAAATAACAGTCATGACACTCCAGCAGGGTAACCTTATAATAAGGCAAATATTTGCCACCATCTGTAGTAAATTCAAAGCATCTGCTGTAGCTTTTTTTGATGAAAGTAAAGTAGCATACCCCACTGTAAATTCTTTTGATATTGTTATTACAGTATTCCGTGATAAATAAAACAAATGCACAAATACAGCTCAGGCCAACAAAATAAATCAGTAAAGCTTAGTGACTGCTTTAATTATTATTAGAAACAATTTGGCATTTTTCTTACCTGCCACCTTACAGAACTATTTTACTCCCCATGGAGAGAAAAGTTTTCCTACTCCTTGAATACCTAAGGAAAAGAACTAACCAAATCTAAGGTTTTATTTCAACCTCAACTGGAATTTTTTGAAATAACTCAGAAGTTACTCAACCTCTGCTTTCTCTGAAACCTACAATTTCTCCCATTGCCTGGAGAGGTAGAAGCCAGAATGACATCCTTTGTAAAAATTGCAGCTCTAGGTATCAATGTTGTGTTTATCACCACATTATCCAGGAAACTATCACTCTTACACTAAGCATAAGAGTTTCTCTCTGTCCACCCACTTATGGCAGCTTGGCTGATTGTGGGAAAGCCAGCAAATCTTGCTTTTTTGCTCTGTGGATAGACAAATTCCTGGGCCATTTTATCTCTTGTGGAAGGGATTCAGTTACGACTAACTGGCCTTCATCCAGGTACTGATCTTTCCCAGGCAAGGCAGAAAGCTGGAGAGGGATTCAGTTGCCTCTGGTATAAAGAGGATGTGCAACAGCAAGTTGCTGGAGTTCCATTTGTCACACAAACCACACCAGCTGTTTTAAGAAAGATGCTGAGTAAGGTAAATTAGACCAAAAAAAAAAAAAAGACAGCATTGAATTGTTGGAAAGAAAAATAAAATTAAATTAGTTATTACAACTTCTTGGGGTTTTTTTTGAAAAAGAATAAGAAGCATTATCTCAAAAACCTTTGTACAAATCAAAAGTAAAAAGGCAGTTTTGAATCCAGTGGTGGTAACAGGAACAGTGGACCCAGCCACAAGACCATAAAATGTCAGCCAATAGCCGAAAAGGACTAGACCATTCATGAACATTAATGTCATCATTTGGGATTACATCATTCCAGAAGTAGGATTCAAGACACCTGCAATAACCAGATGGAGTCAAAGTTAGCTATTTATTAGCTTTTTAGCTGAAAAATATGAAAGCACTGCATTATTTCCAAAGATTGGGCTACATGGACAGGGGAATTTCATCCTTAGAGATGTTACTGGAGGCCTTGAAGCAGGCACAGGGCCACAAAAGCACATCCTGCTCTTGCTAAAGCTGTTTTGGAGACTGTCTTTTTTCATAACTAGTAACCACCTTGTAGCTTCCAGACTAAATGTATTCTATGTCTGTTCACCTGGCCTTGGGTACTTAAGCCCATATTTTTAGGTTATTCCAAGTTTGTTTCATAGTGGAAGGTTTTTTTAACTCTCACTTCATACATAGCATTTTCCTACCTTTTACTCATGATTTTAGAACAATATTGTTCCCTTTCAGCCTTGCTTTCTCCAGGCTAAACAAACTATACTCCTACAGGAGATAAATCCTGAATATCCCAGGAACCCTTCTCCAAATTCCTCTTCTTGAACACGGTTGGTTTGTATTAGCAATAGGGATATTTACAGAGCATAGAACTTTTTCTCATCCAAGAACACCATTTATGGAGATACTTCATATTTTTCAATCATCTTATAGTAATTACTACATT
Organism: Pachyramphus minor; assembly: GCA_013397135.1. Taxonomy (NCBI): domain Eukaryota; kingdom Metazoa; phylum Chordata; class Aves; order Passeriformes; family Tyrannidae; genus Pachyramphus; species Pachyramphus minor. The sequence continues at coordinate 37,633 of VYXB01009549.1, read as the reverse complement.
CCAGTCCCCCTCCTACTTACCTACTTCTAAATTATGAGTTTCCAATGGAAACAGAATATTTATGAGTGTAGCTTTATGTTTTTCACTAGTGCATTTAGTTCCTTTTCTTCCACTTGCTTTCTCACAGTTATCCTAATTTTCCCATGGGAGATTTAAGGCCTCCTCTGTACTGCCAGTGCATCTCATTTTTCCCAATCAAGGTGAGCATATGCTCCAGTTTTCATGCCAACATCATTAAAGAAAAGTCTTCAACCAAATCCAGTGCCAAAATTCACTCAGAAGACCTTTCTTTTACACCTTGCTTTCAGCATGGTAGTATTTCTTTTAGTGTAACTGCTTTCTCTTTTACCCATTCCACCCCACATTATGGTTCTAGTAGCTGCCTCCTTAACATTTTATATTAAAGATTGCCTATGTAACACCACAGAGACCTCTGATGATGCAATACAGCAGATCTAACTAATTCCTTTTTCTTGAAAAATTAGTTATAAAGAGGAATTAATCCAAAGAGATTTACATGAAATAGTTTCGGTAAAGTTATACTTCCCTTTTTCATTCTTCCTTCTTCCCTAAATGTTCTTTCTTTGCTTATTACTGAGTCTGGAATTTGGAGTACTCAAAACAATCTCTAGTGAATAAAAACAAACAAACAAAAACCCCACAAAACCCCAAAAAACAAACAAACAAAAAACCACAACACAAAAACACAACACAAAAACTACATAGATACTTTATGTCCCCAACTCCTGCTCATCTCAGTGTTTGATCATGAGCTGCTCCATCTTCATGACTACTCTTAAGCCAACTGAAAGCTTTTTGAGGCAGCATGACACTGGGATTCCTGGAGCCTACAACATGTTCCAATAGTGCAGAGACCTCTCAGAAATACTTTGCCATTAGCACTCAGGATTCAAAGGAAGGCATTCTGGGTTGCCAGCAAGATTTTCAGCTCAGACTACTATTGAGGGATATGATTTAGTGTCTCACATGAGGACAATGACAAAGTGTTCAGGTCCACCCCACAACTGAGCTTATGAGACTTCTGCCCTAAGAATCTTTCTATTCAAGTTTCTTCACCTTTCATGTTACAGTTTCTCTGATTTTTTCCCCCTCAGATCACAATGACAACTGAAAGCTCGGGACTTTTCCAACATAAAGCTTCCAAGCACTCCATGTGTCTACAGGGACCATAGCAACAACTACCCTGGGCATTTGTTACTAAAAATTAACTCTAAGAAAAGTGATAGGTCCTCAGCTTTTGGAAGAACTAGACTTTACACATATGTAAAAGAAAGACCAAAGCTCTAAAAAGGCTTCCTAAATAGAAAGACAAACACTGAATTCTATTGTTTTCTCTTCCAAATTTCATCTGTCTCTAATGCCCAAACTTCTTCAAACTGTTTTCATTACACTGTTATCTTTAGATACTTAATTAATTTGCACCAAAGTCCCCAGTATTTTCATTCCTTAGCATCATGAACAGTGTGGCTCAAGAGTAAAGAATACATATTCACTCTCCTAGAAGCTAGAGATCTTACCATATTTAACAAGAAGCATCTCTGACAGTAATTGGAGTTTTGTATCAAGGTAAATAAATGGTAAGATCATGAGAACATACTCTAGTGGCCACATGCATCCGGCAAACAGTAACATCAGAGAGTGAATTTAACATACAGCCTCAGTGGATATGAATTTCCTGTAAACAAACAATCTGAAGAAAGCTTCAATTTTGTCATGTGTTATTCCCAAAGAAAAATGAATATTCTGTTTTATACTTTTCCTACCAGGTGGCTTCATTATTTACCACCAGTCTTTTTTCCCCCCTCGTCGTGTGTGCAATACTGTAATATCCTCAATGACAACTTTCTTTCCTCAAGAGCAGCATTCAATGCAAATTACCCAAATTATCCAATATGCCAGAATGATGGTATTTCACAAGCATACATTGGAAGGCCTGTTTCTCATATTGCTGGAAACAACCACTCACTTCTACCAAGATACAAAATGCCCCCCTCAGAGTATTTGTTCCCACAAGTGCAGGAGAGGGAAGGGAAGAGCAGACCAGGATGGGGACAGTCACAGTGAGATACCAAAGGCTCCACTTTTCCAAGTCACTGAGCAGGTGAGGAACGTTGGGCAAGTCGCTTTCTCTCCCTGTACAGTGGCTACCCCTGTGTAGCACAGAGATAACACTGCTTCCTCCCTTCAAACAAAGTGCTGGAGGCATAAAAATTCCTAGACTGAGAGGTGTAAAATCCCTTGATGATGAGGTAAGTGCCTTGAGCAAATAGTGGCTGGATAACTCAGACTGAAGTTGGAGTACTGTGTTTAAAGAGTTAAGTTCAGAGCAGAGAAGGCAAAGACAGGCATGAAGGACTCCCTTCTACATACCTAGAAATCAGTGGCTTCAGCAAAAACAGGACTGGCCTCTAAATGCTGAAGCTGTGCTAAGAAGTCTGCTATAGAGAAAGAAATACTTACTCTGACCTGGGAAAAAAAAGAGAAAGGCAAATGCCATGGCTTTGAAATAAAAAAGCAAAAAGAAAGAATAGGCTCAGGAGGGTTTATAAATCCTCTTAGGCAGCCTCTCAATATTCTCTTCCCTATAACTTTAGAGAAGGGCTTTAGAAAATTTCAAGGAGGATGGTCAGACACTATGATTATAGCCATTTCTGGCTTCATCCTGATTAGAATGGCAGTCAAATTTGATGGGGTTAAGGCATCAGGCCCAAACAAACCTCAGTATAAATATAGCCTCATTCTAGTACCTCTGCTTCAGAACAGCCTTCGTTTGTTTTAAGCTTATTCATTTATAGCTCTCCAAAACATCTAAGAAAACAAAGTAAAAATAGATTTATAGTGACACCAAGAAAGCAGCCAGGTTTGGGTCAGGGTGCAATATTCAGATGATCCCCATAATCAAGATGAAACCTCGAATATTTTTTAAGATACATTATTGCTATCAAATATTCTAGCACCATATAAGGAAATCAAATATTTTGGAAGGATTTTTAAGAATTGAACCATTAGGGCAAAACCTATATACAAGGGATATCCCCTTTGTACAACTCCAGGATATGAAAGGGTCAAAAGTGCTCCTTCATGGAAGAGGACAATTGTGAAGGCAAAGAACAGGCTGGAATTGTTCAAGCTGCTCCACCTTGTTGTAGGGGGCTGACATGATCCCCAGGCAGCTGTCAGGAGTGAAACAGGGCAGTGACAAATCACTACATTTGCCCCTTTCCTCCCTCAGACCTTTAACACTGCATGCCTAACCCCAAGCACTCTCCACAGCACTGCTGCTAACCTGCAGCAAACCACCCCCTGTTTATAAGATTCCAACAGCTTCCCAGCTGGGGAGTGCTCTTTCCCTCCAACTACACAGCATAGTTGGCATTAGCTGCTTTATCAGTTGCTTTACCCTCCTCACAAAGCCCACTCAGCCTTTTCACAGCCCTACCACAAAGGAGGGAGATGCTCTTCTATGACCAGATGTTACAATGCCCCAGGCTGTACTTCCCCCTTCAAACACCCATCACAGAACCGCTGCAGACCGATGGCCAGCCCTTGTAGCCTCCAGGTATTCCCAGCAGGGCAGGCATTTCTATTAACTCAACATTCAAGAGGTGCATGACAGCGAAGGGGGGAGAGCAATCGCTTCCTTTGAAATGCTGGAGTCCTGCCAAGTTGCCCATGCTGGGCTGCACCCTGCTACATTAGTTATAACTCCGAGTTGCTGCTATCTGCAGCTGGTTAATCCAAATAAGAAGGTGAGACATTCACATTTTTGCTCAGCTGTGTTGGTTTTGTAGACTCATGTGCCCTCCCAACCCTCCTCCACTGGTTTGCTAGATGGCATTCAACGAAGAGGTTGTCCTTCTCCTCCACTGACACAGGAGCCATCTCCCTCAGAATCAGCACACACAACTCCAGTAAGGCCAGAGCAGGACCACCTGCCCACTTCCACCTTGACCTACCTGCTTGTGTCTGCTCAGGAAAGTATATTTTCTTATGGTATGCAACTTTGGAGCTTAAAAATAGTGTGATCTAAATGAAGACAATTCTCAACATGCAGATACAATTGAAGTGTGAAAGTCTGTCTCCGTCTGCTCCTCTCCATTTTAAGATCAAGCTCCTCACAATCCCAATAGGAGGAGTCTCCAAACTACAGTTAACCCAGAGTGAAAAACAAGCATCAGGAATTCCTAGTTCTTCTTGCAAGTGTTGCAATATTTCTAGGAAGTTGACAAAACCTCCTGTTTGTCTGGCCTATCACTTCTCTTTTCACTTAGATTGTCTTTGTTACTCGTGATGTCCACGAGCTTTCCATGCAGAGCCACCAGAAGAGCCACTGCTGAACATCTCCACATCTTGGGCCACGACATGAGTGTGGCAGATGTACATTTTAAAAAGCAAAGCATGATCAGCCTCCTCATAGAGCCCTGTCAGAATATTTGATTAATGCTAACGTGCTAGAAATCCTAAGCAAAAAAACACAGCCCCTTCACAACTGTTCTACCCAGATCAAAGCCATGTGGCCACAGATACTCAGCACCAAATGTAGTTTCTGAAGCTCTTTTGCCACTCTAAATGTTTCAAACCAAAAAAAGATTTCAGGCTAACAGAAGGTCTGGGAGTCATGTTTTCATAGCCTCTGAAGTTTAAGAGAAAAAAGCTTCACATTAGAGCCCAGTGATTTGAAAAACCTGAAAGCTACAATGAACACAATAGTCAAATTATTTAGGATAGAAAGAAGAATAAGCTTTCCACTCCTGCTCCATGGCCCACAGGTTCATGGACTAATGCAATAAAACAGTGTTATAAAAGGAGTCTCAACACAATTAAAATCATAGAACTAATGATAATCTCTTTCAGATGAAGCCACGATGAAAATAAAGCACTAAAAGTTTTTCCCCATTTATTAAGTACACTGAAGATTTCAGCCATGTAAATGTGTGATTTTACATGTATGCACTTGCACATGCACAGACAGAAAAAATCTATGTAAATAGACCCATTTAAAGTCATTAAAACTTGTACTACCAGATTTCAGTTACTCATATCAAGGAATTACACTAATTTCCACACCAAGAGGATTATTTTAGAAGCAGCTTAATATAGGTACAAAACAGAAGAAAATACCTGCTGAAACAGACTCTGATATGCTCCAGAAGGGAGTAAGAGGAATAAGACTGAATAAGTAAATGACACACTAATGAGAAAAAGCTATATTTTTCAGCAGACTTCACTAAGGCCAGCAACACAACTGAGTGCAATTGCTCATTTCCAGCTAGGTTTCCTACTTTTGGAAATAAGCTTTAAATAAAGCATGGTATGTCAGTGGTACAACCTCTCACAGATCCTCAGGATCCTCTCATGAGTCCTATTTTACCTCTAAAATGAAATGATCTGAAGAATTTTCCCCATGAAAAGACATGTTCCAGTCTGTCTTGCCACTTTGTTTTGCATACATTTCTCCGGTATCTAAAACAGCAAAACCTCATCTGCTGTTTCTTGAAATAGTGTGATCTAGACAGATTTGAAAAGAGAGAAGGAAACCAAGTTTCAGATGGAATTTATATTTAGGAAGACTCCTGCTGCTGAGGTGAAACAAACACATGAAGTAAAGCATTTCAAAGGTCTTCTGTACTCTGCCAGTTCACTGCCATATCCCTTCCTGTCTAGAGCCTACCTCTATGAAAGAAAAGCAGGTGACTCACAAACACGATGGATCCTTGTTTTCCACTGCATTGGACCAGCATGGGAATGGGGTGCGGGGGGGGAGCACAAGGCAGTTCAGGATTAGACAGGGTGCAAGGCAGGTCCAACACAGAAGTAGCTGTTCCAAAGGCTTATTCCCCACAGCTGACACTACCACTGCTCCTCAATAACTGGTATTAATGATTTGTATGACACTAGGACTTGGGGATCAGCTGGGGAGCCATGGGACCTAACACTCATTGTAAAGGAAGAAAAGAACTTGCAATCCAAGTAAAAGAGCAGGAGAAAAGCATTTACCTTCAGGCTCCAGAGGGAGAAGCACACACCACAGCCAGAACGGAATGACTTGAAGAGGATCTAAACCAGGAACCAAATGCACATTTCTCACATCTTTGTCCATTCCCTGAACCATAGCTGATCATTTCCCATACAGCCTTGGACGACTTTCACTACTAAGTTCCTTTGAGGCTGCTGCACCTTGGCCCCATCACACACAGCCCCTGTGTGCTTTTCACTTTGCCTCATCTGAGCCGGCTGCAACAAGTGTTCTTTCTGAAGCACTTCACAGACAGGCATCTGTAATCCTGTCAAAGACATAGGGCCCTAAAGTCCAGCTACTTTCTGCTCCTCACACCAGTGCTGACACCCTTGATGTCTCAATAGTAGAGGAATGCTCTTTCCCAACCTCACGGATGCTCCAGCTGAACAGCTGGTGTCCCAAGGAATGTTCAGCCCCAGTGAGTTAGGCACACTCATTTGTAATGGTTGCAAAAGCCACAAGCCTCTTTGCTTGATCTAGAGACTCTGGCAAAGCAATTCACACCTGTAGATATTCCTGTGCCTCTGACACTATTCAGGCATAGGTCAAAGTCATCTCACATCAAGAACCTCTTCCCTGATTTGCATCGTCCTCCTCGACTCACACAGTCTGTCTTTGTCTCCCTCTCCAGACAGTTTCCTTCTTGCTCAGCCAGTCTTACAGTGACAACCAAACCTGTTACCGAAGCATATCCCTTCATTCCTCCTTCCTGCCCACGATCTCTTCGTCTCTGCATGTGCCTCCAAGATCCCTTCCCGTTCTCCCACAACCTTTGAAGCTCAAAATGCAGCATTAGCACTCAAAGGCTTTGCTCCACTTCTGGGGACTTTTCAGAGCTCCAAACACCTTCTCTGCCAGCAGACTCAGCTGGATTGATTTCCCTCGCCTTCAACTCTCCCACTGTCCACAAGGGATCCCACATGAATGAAAGCCAGACCCCCTGCTTGTGGGGCTGCATTAGGCATGTGCTGTTTGGCCTGTGCATCCTGCTCAAAGTGTGATATTGAGCCACGCACTGAGACTTCAGAGCCACAGTCAGAAATAATAAGGTACACAGGGACGCCTTCTACCTTCTCACCTTTGATTATCACACCTGTATTATGTGTGGTTATGCAACCATTTTCTTGATGCTGACTGAGATATATGTGGTCTAATAACACTGCAGTATATTATTTTTTCAGTATTTGTTTCCAAGCTGAGGGGGAAAAAAAAAGCCATAAAAGCTGTGAGGAAAATTGAGAACAGATCCTTTCAGCTGGTGTAAATCTAGCTACTTCCATTGATTTTTGGTGGATTTATGCCAATTTCAAAGTGAAGATTCAACCCTTAAAATAGCAAGTCATGTGTTTTGCCCATCTTCCATATTCTTAATAAATTATCTAATGTGCTTTTCATCTAATTAAAACTTGAGTGAGATATTTTCAAATGGAAGGAGATTAATGGAGATCTTACTAATGCTGGACAAGTTGATTTGCATTTGACACTGGTGCAATACTTAGTGTGTATTAGAGTGGAAGAATAGTATGGTCTCAGTCAAGTACCTGCCCTAACAACTTGAGCTTTACCCCAGAAATGAGCTAGTGAGGTCACACACTAAGAATTTCACACTATCTTTATTAAATGACTATGTGCCTATTCCCTGCCTCGCTTTTTAAAAGTAAGGTGACAAAGATCACTGTAATCTACATTTAATGAAACATCATATCTCCTGTGCATTCTCATATCTCTTTTTTTAATCATTCTTAAGAAAATATTGTACTTTTGAAATTACAGAGGCTCCTTGCCTTGAAGAAACTATGGCTCTCTGACAATGATCTTGTTGTATGCCTTGAAAGTCGACTCCATTTTTAGAGTCAAACTATCAGGGAATTTTTGGCCTACAAAATACCCACCCAGCAGCAAAAATTTAGTCAACACAATGCACAATGCTCTAAGTGTCAGACTGTTGAGATTGTTGTTTTGCCAGAGATGCACTTTGAAAACAGTAGTAAAAAAAAAAAACCTAGAGAAACACTTAATTTTTCTTTTTTTTTTTTTAAAGGGGAGGGGGGGAATGGGGTACTGGAAAAAAACTTTGTGAGAACCTGACAAAAACTGGCCAGAACCGCAGGAAAGCTGAACCACTCCAGGTAGCATTCCTGGCTGTTTCAAGTATATTTATTGCAAAAAGGTATTCCAAATAATGATCACAAGATCCCTATTCCAGCCAGACTTTCCCACAAGTCCTTTTCTGAACAGGGGCGGCATGAGGATATACCCTGAAACCAATTTCTTCAGTAGAAAGATTCTCCTAAATCAGGAGAAGGCTGAATTCTGAATGTTCTCATTTCAAATCCTGTTTAGAATCTCCTGATTTAGAACTGTCGACATCTCTTTGGTATGCCAACATTGCTGCTTTTGCAAATACAATAAATGTATTAGGTTGCTTGTTTAAGAAATATCTTGATGTTTCCTCAACATTTTGGAAGCAAGAAAAGATGCTGCAAATTCCCTGATGTACTTTGCACATCAGAATTTAACCAGCCCCAGTGGAACTGCTGAATTGGGATCAAGAGGTTTGACAGGTGTTATTTAATGCAGTGGTCAGAGGAGATATGTTTGCAATGTTATCCAGAGAGGGGGGGACAGGTTCTAAGAGTTCTTGACTTCCTTGACATTTTTTTTTAATGCTCAGTCATTTTCCTTCAAATTTTTGGTACTTCACCCCTGAATCTATAGAAACCATAATCCTTCCCTGGGAATTTCATTTTTTGGAATAAAGGTGTCCAAAACAAAACATCTCCACACTTGACTCCAGGAGATGGTCTTCCTGGAAAATACCAGACACCAGATTTCACAGACCTTTTTATCATTAGCCAAATACAACCAGCCCAAAAAGTAACCTTAGCAGTCATATCAAAAAAATAGGAGGTCTTCCTTTCTATAAATAAACAAAGAGGGACTAAGGATCACTGACATAAAAATCACTCATGTCAGTAAAGGGTCATTGACCTTGTTCACTACTTTTGGGAGGAGGCAAGTACAGCAAGAATAAGGTGCTCAGTTATGTTAACTGTGGTATTTGCCAAGCACTCAGGATCAGGTGATCTAGATAAGGCATAAATTAGAGTAGCTAAACATGCATTTCACTCATAGAATCATAGAGTATCCTCAGCTGGAAGGAACCCACAAGGATCAAAGTCCCACTCCTCGCCCTGCAGTGGACAGTCCCAAGAACCACACCATGTGCCTGAGAACATTGTCCAAATACTTCTTGAACTCCAACAGGCTTTGGGCCTGTTCCAGTGCTCAACCACCCTCTTGCTGAAAAACCTCTTCCTGGTATACAACCTAAACCTCCCCTGATGCAGCTTCATGCCATTCCATTGGATGCTGTTACTGGTCACCAGAGAGAGGAGATCAGTGCCTGCCTCTCCTCTTCCCCTCACGAGGAAGTTGTACCTGCAATGAGGTCTCCCCTCAACCTCCTCCAGGCTGAATAGACCAAGTGTCCTCAGGCATTGCTCACATGGCTTCCCCTCAGGGCTCTTCACCATCCTCATGGCCCTCCTTTGGACGCTCTCTAATGGCTTAATGTATTTACAGCACACAGTGTTCCAGGTGAGGCTGCACCAGTGCAAAGCAGAGAGGGACAATCCCCTCCCTCGACCTGCTGGCGATGCTTTGCCTGATGCCCCCCAGCCAATCTATATTATTGTTTCAGGCTTTGAGGAACAACTAACAAGTTAAAAGGTTTTGAGCCTAAAAGCAAAAAACATACTTCAAGTCTCTGAAATTTCAATCCAGGTGGAAATGGAATTTGATGCCTGCACTACTCTCTCCGTAATGTCCCCTAAGGCTCTAAACCAGTAAGTGCCTGCACACCTTCTCAGATCTGAAATTTGGTCCCAAGTTCTTCCACTGAAAATCATCTTGATCACTGCTCTACTCTGCCTTCTTCTAGCGGAGGAGAGAATAGCAGCAACCACTCAAGTCTGGGTTTTACCCTTTATTTTTGGCTTGCAGGCCAGTTTCCTCTGGAAGGCGTGTGGAGGTGTTGCCAGGAGTTTGAGCATTGAGTCCCTCTAGGCCAACACCTACAGAGACAGAAAAGGATTAGCCCCAGGGCTGACTGGACAGGAGAGATCTTTCATTCTCTGTAACAAGCCTCAGGCAAACAATCAGTGCTTCTGGATCTAGCAGTGGAGTTTCCCCTACAGCACACAATGGTGCCCCCATCTTATGACCCCATAGGATGGGGCTAAATGCAACAGCAACCTTTTGCTTCTCTTTTCTTAGGTGTACCAGATACTACAAAGACCTTTTCCTCTGTGTTGTACTTACACCTGATCTTTTCTGAAAGGATTCAGTGCACAGCTTTGACAAGCAAAGTTATTAATCTTACTGCAAAGCCTGCACAGAGATTCTCAATTTCAAATAATTTCAAAATTATAAGTATACACAAAGCCTGTGACATTTAAATATTTGCACCTAGATCTTCACCCAGAAGGGTCCTGAAGCATTTTCCCAAGGTTGGGTTTTTTTTCCCCCCTCTTCTTGGTAGCTACATCTTGTCAGAGATATGAAATGAAATATTGGTATCTTCCATTTGTGAGTTGATTATAGCTAATGGACTCATCATAATCACAAGATTTTTTACTTCATATTATCCAACCATGGAATGTATCAGCACAAAAATACAGTCTTTATTTCATTCAATATAGTGAGTATTCTGAGTAGCCCTCACTGACAATCTGATTTCTCACAAAGGAGTATTTGCAAAGTGAAAGATGGATACTCTGTGAAATATTTTACTTGTCATCAGTTTTGTGTTCTTACATCTCGGGCTGAGACATCCTCTGACAGATAAGTTCAGTCATCAGAGGAAAGACTAGCAGTGCCTTTCTCAAAGGCTGGACCACACTGCTCCCGTGTGGTTTCTATGGAAAACAGAACGGGCTGAAACGACACTGCTCGACTGAGAAATTCCTCACCCCCAGCTTGTACAAATCAGGCACTTCACATGTTTCTTAGATGGCACTATGCATTCTCTTGACACCAGACAAAATAAAAATTACAGTGGCAAATGTCAAGCAGAGGATTTTTTTTTCTTTAATCTGCTGTAATATCAGTTCCAGTACAAAGTTCCCTTGAGTAGTGAGACACCCCACGGCTCCACACTTGGCTGTTTCACACCGGAAATAAAGGAAGAACTCCCAAGACACTAAAATCAGAGGTCTGGTCTGCTTCACCCACAGGACAGAGACCCATGAGAATCTGTGATATCCCACAGGAAATGCTGCATATCAGCACCTGGAGACATAGAACCGTAAGATATCCTGAGTTGGAAGAGATCCACAAGGATTAAAGCCCAACTCCTGGCCCTGCACAGGACCACCTCAAGAGTGGTGGTGACACTGGTCTGTGTCAGGCAACGTTTGCCATTTGGCTGCTATTCTCACACAAGCAGTGGGAATGACTCCTGCAAGAGTTCAATCCCAAATGCAGCAAACATTTCTAGTGAGAGCACAAGTAGTCCCCTCCTGAGAAGTCTGAGAAGTCAAATGCTATTGATGACCAAACACCACTTCCAGGATCCTTCATTTGCAAGTTATTTCATCCAAAATACATAATACATCAAATGAGGTGGCAGATACAGGTATTTATGGAATCAGAACCATTATTGCCAACCACAACAGAAAAATTACTGGAAAAATAGTTGTATGCTGGATAGACTTGTTCTTCCAATATGTGTTAAGACCAACAGCATTTCCCATAAATAGATAATGTTTTCCTAAGTTTTACACAGCTAATTTTACATTAATTCAGTGGATCCTTTTCCCATTGATCTAAGTTGTTCTCTCATACCCAAACTATATCTGCAAACAGATGGTGAAAATAGCTGTTATTTTTCAAAGTAAAAGTATTTAACCTGTTCCATCAGAAAAGTTTGTCTTCTTTAAAGTCAAACTCACCCTTATTTGGGAGACATGCAGACATATATTTGCCCTTATCTGGGGGATATGCAGACAGGAGGGGTGGGATGGGGGAGTGAAAGAGACCTAAAAGAAATAATTTACTATAGCAACAAGCTTTGCAGAAGAAACCTCAAACAAAACCCAAAAGCTAACTCTGTCCAACTCCCCCCTTCCCCTTTCCATGGAAAACCAGCAGACTGACAGCTCATGTAAATAGGGCAGACGACTTCAGCATGGAGGAGGCAAGAAGGAATAGAAATTCCTACTGGATTGTAGAAGCAATAGCTATCCCAGAGCCTGTTCATCTCAGGTTGCTTGCAGGCCTCATTTAAATTAAAAAAGATATTTGTGAATCAGACAGAAATGTGGTATCTTAGAACCAAATCAGAGGACCTGTCAACATTCTGGAGAGTTTACTTTTAGCGCATACCAGGTCTTAACCACATGCATGCTGAGGATAGAGCATAATGAACACAGACTTAAAAAGTTCAAATGGTTCATAGATCCTCAAAAGGGATGAATGGCTCTGAAGAAGATGTTATGGTGCATCAAGCAAATCCTCCTTAGTTCACACAGTTATTGACCCGAGACATCACGATTATTCCTTCAGAGCCATTAAGGGTCAAATGTGTTAATCCCATTGCCACCACAGATTATTTGTTATACAGTTTAGTGAGTAGGATAAGGAGGATGCTATATGGGAACTGCACACACTCATCATTTGGAGACCACCTCTTTTCCTTGTGCCAAATTTCAGTCTTGATACCCAGGGCCTTACAGAGTGATAAGACACAACGAGGGGTGTAGCAGGGAGAGGTACAAAGCCACCAGTAGGAACTGTGTCCTATTGGGACAACCCAGCTGCTCTCCTCCCCTGGTCCAGCTGTGTGCTGACTGGCACAGAGCTGACGAAGAGTTATTTTCCTTCTAGGTCCGATATTCCCACAAAGCACACAGGAATAGCTGCATCCCTTCGTTCCCTCTGGTACAACGTAGTACTGTCACCAAACTTTCCACCCGATCACAGGGAGGTGTTTTTGCGTCCTTCTACATCTACAAAAGCCAGAGGCAAGTTGAGGTTTAAGCAGAGACAAACCCAGAGCTGTACCAGCTAAGGGAAGGACTTCCCTGGAATGCTCAGAAACCCTTAGTACTGCACTGCCAAGTAGTCAAATCCATAAGAGCTCACAGTTAACTGCAGGACATTCTTATGTGCCTCTCAGACCTCTTGGATGAGCACACAAATCTCTCAGCTGCCTATTCCAAAAGCTTTGTGTATATTTTAACTAGAGACACGCTTGCACCCTCTTTTGTGGGCAGCACCTTAAGCAAGCAGCTCGTTCCAGCTCAAAGAGCAAAACCCACAGAGAAGAGATCGAGCCTTCATCAGCCTTTCTCTGAAAAAAAAACTGCTGACATGTAATAGCTGTAACAGATCAACAGAACTCTGTATTTCTGAAGTTACTCCTTTCTTCTCTATGCCAAAATTGTCATAACTACCTCTTTCAAAAACTTATTTAGTCTCAATAATGGAGCTCCTTGCCTTTTCTAAAAAAACGTGAGCAAGGGTAGCAGAGGTAGAAATTGCTTGAAATGCCTAAAAATAATTTTAAGCTATTCTTTAGGTGTCTCAAATTCAGCCATGATAAACAAATCTGCTGAAAAGCTAAGCTGAAACTAAACTAATTTAAGATACATCAGGCTGATGAGTTTTGACTGAACTTGCCATGGCATTTTCTTCCTGAAAACAAGGGCACAGAGTGAACTATGAAGGAGGTCATCTCCTCAGTGGAAGTAAACTGTGCCTAACCCCACAATCCGCCAGCTGTGGAACAACTCTGCCGTTGGATACCATATGCAAAATATTTGAGGCAGTAAAAGGAAGGATCTTTTAACTCTGTAACAATTTGCCCCTAACACCATATAACTAAATCTATTATGACTGCAGTCTTCTGCATCATTCCTGTGGCACACAGATACACTTTTAATCATGGAATAAGCAAAGAGGATATATATAAAAATAGCACTTACTGCATCATCTCTCAGAAGATGCAGTAAAGAAGTACAGAAGACCACCCTGAGGTTCCTGTTTTGCTCTGCTACTCATAAACTATGTAATTGCTCCTTCCAAAACAATGCTATTTATTACCTTCATTCATGCTAATATATTATCAATATGATAACACAGGGCCTCATTTTCTTGCCATTTTTTAATACTCAATTGGCAACAGCTGCACTGCAGCTTCTGTTAAACTGTTTTCCAGTAGCAGAAAACTTCCAGGGAGCAGGAGAAGAAAAAAATAGTGTCTTCATTTGGGGCTTAAATTGGCCTCCAAAATGTCATCAAAATATTGCTTAAAAGATGCACTTTTGCAAAATGTGGGAAAACTTTTCAGTAATGTTTGGGTTATTCATTTGGGGGAAGGAAAAGAGATTTTGGCTCTGTGAACACCTCAAGTCACATGCAAGCCAAACATTTTTAACTTCCCTTACAGATATCTGAATATTACAGAGACTGTGAGGGAGATGGGAGGCAAATAAAGAGATAAATACAGGAAGACAATCATTTTAGTGTACACCATGGAAGATTTTACATTTATTAAGTTTTATATATCTCTAAGGAAAGGACAAGTGAGTACTGCAAGTCTGTAAGTAGGCTACTGACCTGCAAAGTCAAATTATAAATATCCAGCATCAAAACATTTCACAACTCCTTAGTAGCCTAAGTGGAGAAATGGGATTCTGTTTCCAGTTCTTTTTGTAAAGACAATGAAGCTCAGATTCAGTAAACCACTTGAACTACTTAAGTGTTAAGCAAGAATATTATCTCAACTAACACGTACACAAGAAGTCAGAAGATTCAAGCTAGGCATGCTTTGAAAATATTGTTTTAATAAATATCATTCAACTGACTGAGAGCAGATGTGAAAAATGAGTAAATACTAATATGGGGGCTATCATCCATTTTCCCCTCAAATCCACAACTGCACTTGGCCACGTTGGCCAAACAAAGATTTTTCTACTCACTTGTTTTTATGAACAAGAAATTCAAAGTAATCTTTTTTTGTATAACTACTCTCCTGTGATGGAAGGAAAACTCTTTTATCCTGAATTCAGGAAGTCCTGTAAGAGGAAATTGTTTACATTTGGCCAAATGTTTTCACATCTGTGCCAATTTTAAAACCACAGATTTGCTTTTTTGAGAGATTATCAGTGCTGAGATGATGGCCACGTTCTCTGTTCTCATCTACTTACAAGTATAGCTAAACTTTCTACCCAAAAGTTTCCTTTTAAAGCTGCAAGTAAGACAACATCTTTCACATACAATCCAAACTGAACATAAAGTTACTTTGTAAAGGCCTTATGTTGTGGCTGCCATTATTCACGATAAGCATTTTCAGTTTACCCTAGACTACAAAAATAGAAATAAAATCACAGTTGTATATTCAAAAGCTGGTCCAGCTCATGCCTCTATTCACAATGTGATATGAAATCAGTCCTAGGTACCTGCTGTTGGAAATGCTCAATAAAAATCAAGACTCCAGATGCATTTTTAGTTGCTGAAATTCCAACAGGGGCAGGACAAGCAGAAAGGGCTGCTGTGTACCTCCCATTCCCTACTTCCTCTCGGGTAACCTTAAGTCATCGCATCATTTTTTTCCTCCCCTTCACTTTCTATTTCAGGTTCTGGGACACAGACTGATTCACACTGATGGCCTGGTCTAATCTTAGCATCACAGTTAGAACCAACTACACCAGCTGAAGTATCCCAGCAGTTACAAAGGTGCCAGGGCAGCAGATACTCCAGCATATGCAGAATTTATAGTAGGGAGTGAGTAGACCCCCCCTTTACTTCAAAGAGAAGTAGTCTGAAGTTACAGGGCTACAAAGGCCTTAGCTATGATCAGTATAGAGGTAAAACTGTGACACACACATGTAAAAACTAAGCAGTGTAAAGGCTCCCTCAAACATCACTCAGACACTTTTCATTACTTAAAAGGGTTTCTCACTGCTCTCACCTACAGAACTGTTTCCTGGTCATGAACTTTTATCATGATATAGCTTAATAGCATAGATGGTTTAATATTGTTGGTCACTGCAATTAGCTGTTGTTTGGGGGAGGAGCCTATTAGTTTCTTGAATTTTATTTTTATTATTTTAAATTTTTATTAATTAATTTGTTTTAAAAGTCCAAACAAAGTTCTCTTTTCAGACACTAACATCTAACCACATCACTAGCATTATGCATCCTCATTTCTGCCTATCTTCTTCCTGTTCAGTACAGGACACACTAAACTATATAAAAGGCCCACAAACAAAAGACTAGACTACTCAAGTCATCTCTGCATCAAGAGATTTTCTGTTTCTCACTCCTTTTGCAGACCAGCCCAAGTGGTTTTAATCCCCCTTTTCTCCCTGCCACAGGACATGTTTCCACTGCAAGTTTGAGACCTCAGTGTCACTCTGAGCTGCAGCAAGCTGCACAAAAGCAGATGCTGAACTGACAAGTTCACTGAAATTTCTACCAAATTTCTGTGAAATGCACCCATAAATAAAATCTGTCAACACTTGCTGTTTTACACTGATTGCCAACATCTCACTATTCTCAAAATAAATACCTCCTACAGATACTTTTAGCTGCTTGCGGTACTCAATGTTTAAATAGAATATAAAAAAAAAAAAAACCAACATGATTTCCAATGTGGATCAATGATCTTTGCTCACTATTAAAGAGCTCAGGTCCATCAAATAGAACCAAAAGATCAAATCAAAGTGAGTTTCTACCTGTTTCCACTGCTGAGCCTCAATGGCCTTCAAATGGCCACCCATTCTGCCTCAAGTGAGTTATGACAGCTGCTTCATCATGCAGTTATACAAGTCAGTAGTGCATTTCAAGATTTTCTTAAATCCTAGATAGAGGATAACTTCTATTATGTCGTGTTTCAAAATGTCTGAAAATCAGAAGCATTCAAAAACTAATTCACATTACGTAAAAGGAGGAACATTCAGTCACAGGGGGAGGAAAAAAAAAAAAAATCAGTGCTTGAGCAAAATTCAAGCATTTGGAACAGAATATATATTCCATTACAAAGCATTCTTTTTTTATATAGGGTTTCTTGTTTGTTTTGGGATTTTTTTTTTTAAGAGAAAAATAAGGAAGAGTTTTAAGGGACAGCAGTATTCACTGTTAGTTACAAACCAGCTGGCAGGTTATAAAACACTCAGAGGAAGCAGATACACCCCCAAACATCAGTTCATGGCTCAAACCAGATACCAAGAACCCTGACACTACATTGGACAGGCACACCAACACTGAGTTATCACTATGAGGAGCAGTGACTCACTAGAGGTGAACATGCAAAACTACCTCTACCCAATTATCACACATTCAGTGATATTGTGTTACTAATCACCTGAAGAACTCACCCAAGGTTTGTAACTAAGGAGACAAGCACAAAAACAATCAAAACGTGCAAAATCATTTGTGACAGCAGGTCTAGATGAACAGAGATAATTTCTGCCAGCCAACTCTTTAAAAGTATTGGTTGGACACTCACTATCAAACAGACTGAGCAGCCACATGACCATTTCAGATAGACTCCTCAGTACAAAGAGAAATACATTTTAAACTATAATCCCACATTCTAAATTCAACAATAAAAAGGCTAAGCTTAAAATACACATTTCCAGTTCAGCTGCTGATAGATAAATAGGTCCTTTCAGATTAATAAGTCTCACTCAATTGCCCCACCATCATTTGTAAAGCCAAGCTGAGCAGTAGCACAAGCAAATGAAACCATGCTACAGATTGTGCCGTTCCCAGTCTTTCCCTGGAAGCACAGAGGCCAAAATCCCACCTCCGGCAAGAGAGGCATGAATAATAAGGAAGAAATTCTTATCCTGACGTTCTTATCCTCCCATTTGATACAGCACAGCACATCATTAGAGGCATCTTTTCAATGAAAGGGAACATTTATTTCAGACATACAAAACCAGGCAACTTAATTATGACCCTTCTGATGAGACAGTTCCTAGGTTTTTTATCAACATGTTCCCAAGCCCATTCCCAGGGGAACTCAGTGGTATCATGAAGAGCGTGACCGTTTATTTGGCTTAAGGAACACATTAATTTATCTGGCTTATAGAATTTAAACATCTGACGAATGACAGTGTGGTTGATTTTATTCATCAGCTAATTGCTTTGCCACCTGGAGCTGCAGCTTTATATATTCAGCTTATAAAAGATCTGAAAAGGATCTCAATTATTCTTTAATTTGTTCCTTGAATATAAAGTAGGAAAATCTGGCTTAATCAAACATTGTCTCAATTCTATTGGGATATGTCTAGTTACCTTATAACAAGGTAAGCTTTCATTTAATCATATGATATGATAATTCCCCACTTTCAAGCCAAGTATCCTCTTAGTTACAATCAATTTTCCACTGAAAAAATAAACATTGTCTCTTTACTGAAATCCCTGTAGAGGAAAATAGTCCTTTCAAAGCAACTTGCTGTTAGTACAACCACCCTAGGAATTTTTGTGTTGGAATTCATTAAACCCTCTCATTTAGCCCTGATGGGTAAATTGTGATATCCTGGGTTTTCAGAAATGACTCCTCATATCCAGGGCAATTTCTGGCATAGTTGAAGAAGTCTGATAATGAGCATTTGGACAGAATGGTGGGATCAGCAAAATCTGGGGGTTCTTTCTTATTTTGCCATATAACACAATTCCATGTATCATCCTCTGAAAATTGCCTGCCCAATAGTCTTTGTACTTATTTTGACAGGAAATAACAAAGGGGTGAGTAAATATATCAAGCACAGAGTAGCTTTTCTCCAAAGAATGGTTAAAAATTCTGCGTTTCCATAGGAAGATTGCACTAAAAATTATATAACTGGGTCAGAGTCCTACACAGCCCCATAACATTTTCCTACAACTGCACACCCCCGCAAAACATTGCCCAACGCTTTCACCCTTTATCAGAGAAAGCCTAGATCTACAATGAGTTTTGGCAAGAATGCAGGAGAGATCACTAGCAGCCTGAGTCCCTAGTTGAGGCAGCAACACTGAGTTTGTTACCTGGAAAACAGCAGATTAAATTAGGAAAGTTAAGATACTACAACATGGAACATGAAACAAAAAAAAAAAAAGTGTGTGTTTCCTTTGGGATAATTAAGAGGAAAAAGAAAACAAGAAAAAAATAAATTTTGCAAAGAAATCACAGTGGATTTGAACTGATGGAGTGCTGAGATAGACATAAGAATTAAAAGGAGGAGTCTAAAGGCTAACCTTGCTGGAAGAAACATCCTTCTGAAGGAAACAGCATGACAGGCAGTGGAGAAATACTAAGATAAGGAGGTGACATGAAGAGAAACAGTGAAACTATTTAAATCAAAACTATTCGTACCAGATCCTGAAAAACTATGGAGTCAGAGACAAAAAGGAATAAACTCACTATGCTAGTGCTTCTACAAACACCTGGAACAACTCATCTTGAAGCCAGGACACTAAGGACCTATAACACTGGACCACAGAAGAGTCAGGGGCAATAGAAGAGTAGAAGAAGAGTTTGGATGAAGGAGTGAAGCTGACACAGCCCCATTAGGGCCATGATGGAATGGCTTGGCCAAGGAAACAAGTTCTCAGATGAGAAAAAAATGTCACCCAATAAAGGAAGTAAGTGAAGATCTACCTAATGATATCTATTTGGAACCTATGGCTTTGGTAACATATAGTCCAACTCCAACTGCCTTTAATTTGCACTGGAAGCTCCTCATTTTGCATATATGGAATTTCATAGCCCTCTTACGCACACTAATGGCATTAGCAGTAGTGATTTGGGGTATTAACATTAAACTATATATTTTTTTCATTAACTCCTTTTATTTTTAAAATTGTACTTAGATTTGAGCAGTTGGAGCTACTAAGATGCACTAAGGGGGAGCAGACACAGGCAAGCGACTTGGAGGACAGGATTTACTTCCCCTGAAAGTAATTTCTCCAGAAATTCAAATTCTCACTCTCTCTGGAAGACTTACATGCAGCTGGAGAGCCACAGGACACAGCATGAACACAAACACACAATGGCACTTGGAATTCAAAGGCCACTGACGTGACTAAACACTGGAGAGGAAACTTGGGATTTTTGTCATGAAATGAGACAAGTGTTTCTGTATCCAAGTGTTATGCTCTGGATTCACGAGGCAGAGAGGAAGCATTCAGCAAAGCAGCCTGGTATTTGGCAACACTTCCTTGAGATCTCCCTGGAGCACCCTTCTGTGGGAATGTCAACTTTGTTCTCCTCTAGCATCTGATACACATATGAGGTTGAAGCAACAGCTGACTTCTCAATTAGCTTTGTTCAGTGAATTCAGGCAACAATGCCTACATTTTTAGCACCAAAAAAGAAAAAAAAAAAAATCTTTTAATCAGGCTCATTACAGCTCAAACAAAGCTGGATCTTGGATGTCCTCAAGCTACTGTGAATTCCCAGTCTGTTTACTCAGAGAATTCTGTAAAATGGGCACAGTTCCAAAAAGAGCAAAAAAAAAAAATATTTCCACAACTAACACTCAGACACATTTTTTGCCTTACAAATATCAAAGACTCAGACATGTTACCTCAATGCAATCTGTGGTTTATGAGTTATACAACCCATAAACCAAGCTAGAATATGGCAAGCTCTGAATTCAAACAGGTTGAACAGCCACAAGATGAATTTAGATCAAGGTAGTCCACAAAAAAGCTACATTTCAAGTCAATATCCGAATAATAAAAATACTGTAGCATGGGCATGCCACCAGCTAAATGTTCAATCTTACTTCCCAGTGAATTTGCCTTTTCTGCCAAGTAGAATAACGCAATGTGATCTACAAAGCACCACAGAGCACAGAAAGTGATAAGGTTTGCCCTGACTTTTATACAGTGCCAGCATAAGAACAGAGAGGGGTTTTTTTAAGAGTTTTGTAAGAGTTAAAGGCACTATATCCAATAGAATTCCTCCTGGCAAATACCTACCATATACTTCCAACTAGAGTCACTATAAAGAACAGAAATGAAGGATTCTTTGCCACAGCTTTTAGATCACCTGTAGTGCTCACTCCACATTTTGAAGAACTGCCAGAAGCCAATCATGGTAGTCACATCCATGTCATTAGGGTTCACATGTTCAGCAAATACAGATATTTGGAAGTCAGGCATGCTCTTTTGGCCTCTTCCTATTCTCTGGTTATAGAAATACCAAGAGACATCAGTAGCCCCATTAGATTTTGGCTAGCATGAGAGAGGCTGTCCTGGCCAGCAAGGAACATGTACTTCATTCTCCCAAACATGTCAGCAATCAAGTGGAGCACCCAATTAGAGCTGTTCAGTGCTCTCCCAACTTAGATTTTTTTTCGAACAAATAACTTTTTGTTTTCTTAATGAAATACCTATCCATGAAAAACACATGTGTAATGGGGATTTGGGACAGCATTCCCCTTATTAAAAAAACCCAACAAACTATTATTTTCATCTTCTAGCCCATGTTCCTCTGTTTTCCTCCATCTCTTTTGCCTCCAACAACAAATAAAATTAAAAGAGTTCCACCCTCCCAAATTTTTAGAGATTGAATAGCCTTGAAAGTACTTCACTAAAGAAAAAAAAAGCTG
This sequence comes from Pachyramphus minor, assembly GCA_013397135.1. NCBI lineage: Eukaryota > Metazoa > Chordata > Aves > Passeriformes > Tyrannidae > Pachyramphus > Pachyramphus minor. The sequence goes on along the minus strand of VYXB01009549.1, from coordinate 15,982 downwards.
AGGGGGGTGGGGGAAGGCAGGGGGGCAGAGAATTAAAATCAAAATAACTTGCAGAACAGATGAGAACTTTTTCCCAAATTTCCAAGCTCCAAGCATTGCCAGAGCAAGCAATACTTCCCAGGCTCAAATGAAACACCATCACCAGTGGTCACCTCCTCTCTCATTGATCTGCTGGCCAGGGTGCAGTCAGATCAGCCTGAGGGATCCTGACAGCACTGGCAAGAGAGATACTGTGAGCTGAAAGTCCATGTAGCTTGAGCATTTCCTTAAAAACAATCACTCCACATCAAAGTAGAAACTTCTGTAGAGGGATGCAAGTGCATCCCTCTGTTCTCTGAGTGAACAAACTGTACCCTTAAGCACATCACTCAATTTTAGTGTAGCCCAATACTATCAATAGTCAGGGGTAATATCAAACTAAAAGTATGAGAAAGACCTCATTAGTTTTCATTGAAGCTGAGAGTTCCTGTCTTGTCACCTACTTCTCACACAGAAAACACCCAAAAAAAATAAAGTAGAGAGGAAAAAAACCACAACTGGGGAATAACACCCAAATTTTCTCTGCCAACCTCCTACTACAGCATGTACAGGTAGCTTTCCTACCAGCACTGCCACATAACTTTAATTCCTTGCACAGCAGTCTCATTAAAATGGATATGTCCTGAATGGACACCACAGCTAGAAATTTACTCATGAATTCAGGTATACAGAGCTCAGCACCAGATTCAATGGGCTGATTAGAGGAATGTATAATTCTCTCAGCACCTCTCTTTCAATAAATGCTGTTATTTCAACCCTTAAACAACCTGTCTTTCACAAGAATTTAGTACCTTCCCACTTTTACTGAGGAATGGATTTACCCCTGAAATAAAGAAACACAGGGGGGGGAAAAAAAAAAAAAAAAAAAAGACATTATCAAAAGAGTTATTTCCAATATCAAAGCACAGGCCAATGCATTCAAAAAAACCTCTTGAAATATCAAGTGTTTATTTTATGTCTGCCTTGCTGTGGACCTTTGCCAGAAACCTTGTTACCCCTTGACAAGGTAAGGCTGAAGACTTTGGAGGGAACATAACCTAAAAAATNAAAAAAAAAAAAAAAAAAAAGACATTATCAAAAGAGTTATTTCCAATATCAAAGCACAGGCCAATGCATTCAAAAAAACCTCTTGAAATATCAAGTGTTTATTTTATGTCTGCCTTGCTGTGGACCTTTGCCAGAAACCTTGTTACCCCTTGACAAGGTAAGGCTGAAGACTTTGGAGGGAACATAACCTAAAAAATTACTTCCATCATGGAGAGAAGAAACTCAAGAAAGACTAATTAGACAATCTAAGCAAAAGCACAGAATTGGAAAGGTAATGTTATTGCATGCACACAAGCCAAGCCAATATTTTGTAGCAGACAATATCCCAGCAGAGAGCACAAAGCTGATAATTCTTGTACTACACAGCTCAGATCCAGGATCATTACATTAATTTGTGGATGTGATATTATGAGGAGAGTTATTAATTAAAAGGAGGAAAAGAGAAGCAGTCAGGGAACTGAGACTCCTATTTTAAATAAGGACTTAAAATAATAAGATTATAACCTGCACAAGCTACAAATGGATAAAATGGATATAATGGATAAAAGTAAATCCATGTCTCATTTATTCTCAAGAGCAACACACATTTTAAAGATAGCTGAAGTGAGGCAAATCCTATTCCAAGGTTAAAATGTAAAAAAGTTTGGTTTTTATTGTTGGGCACTTGCAACATAAGCTAAGGAGAGCAGGAGCTGTGACCAACTCTTATACAATAACCCAAACTATAGGATACTGACACATGCTGGAAGCATTGAAATAGCTTCTTTTACATGAGGTGATCTGAAGTTCAGCCTTCCACATCCCAAAGCAAAAGCATCAGTCTTGTGGGGTAACTCCACCTCTCCTGTTGACCAGGTTCCATTTTGCAGGCCCTGCCTGAATACTCAGATTTTTGAAACAAATAAATAAATAAATATTAGCATTGAGAGAAGGCAACTGAAAGGCTGGACACCTGGTTTCTTTTTTTTTTTTTTTTTTCCCCACACCCCTCAGAGAAGACATCTCAGTGGATGAATTTCAGCTCCTTTCCACCATGATCCAAGCTCACTCAGATCTCATCCCACAAACACTAGTAAAGAACTGTCCTTTCAGCAGTCCACACAACCCTCCTGCTGGCAGATAGAGCGCCCCAGGAGCTTGGACTGGTACCCATACTATCTTTAACTTTGCTTTCTTTACTAGCAGTGTAATCCCCTTCCCAAACACTCAGACTTAAATACTTTTAGGCATGAGATTAGCCAGGTTGTGGAGTTTCCTCTCATAGAAAAGAACAGTTATACTACTTGAAGACTTAAGTATAAGACTGGACAAAACACTGGAAAGATACTGTAGGGAAAAATCTCACCTCTAGGAAAGCTAAGTATGTTGGACAACCCTCAAATACACAGGTGAAAAATATTGTTGCATCCTTTAATATCATGATTTAATTTTACAAAGGCCCAGTGGTTTCCTCTGTTGTGGGTCTACTCTTCAAATTATCTGTTGATCAGTCAGGATGAGAACTATTATTTCTTCTTAATCTCTATATGGGCACAAAACATTAAGAAAATTGTCACATTTCAGCCCTTACCTTAATTTCTAAAGATTATAACCAAAGACAGAAGGCCTAATTTTCCTCCAGGACAGGGGGGTAAAAAAAAAAAATCCAAGGTGGTCACACTTATGTTAATGGAATCATACCCATCTAAAACTGGTAAAAGTAAACTGAGCTCTGAATCAGATTTTCAAGCTTAGAGTAGAAAAAAGGCTCACGCGAATCATATTCCATGGAATGTATGCAATAGCTGCCTCATCAAACCAGGATGCTATGTAGAGATAACATGACACTACAACCATGTACTTGGCTGCAACAATATAGGCAGCACTGTAATTACAATAATGACCTCCCAGAGCTATTGTGTCTTTAATTAAGCCTTTAAGAGTAGGCATTTGCCACTTAATCCTAACTCACTGTAACTACTGCAGCGTATCATCTACATTTTCACAAAGAATTACTGTGTCATATTTCTGTCAGAAAGATGAAAGGGAATATTTTAGTTCAAGTGGCATTTACAGAATGAAATCATATGAACCAAGAGGCCCGTAGACGTCCTTTTAACAGCACTTCAGACCAAGTAAATGCTTCTCTTCCCTTTCTTTCTCCTACTCCTCTGCCTCTTCTCAGAGTAAACTGGGAGAAAGCAGGCAGGAGGGGCTACACGGAGCCAATATCACACCTGATTACATGGATGATAAAGCTGTGACAACAGATTTTGAACAGAATACAGCACACAGCAGCAACGCCACAAACAAACTGTTTTCCAGTTTCACTTAACTCTTTACCACTCATCGCAAACAAACTAGCAAATCATTCTTACTGGTGGCCACTATGCTTGCTTTGGATGGGAGAGTTTTCCTGAGATCTCTTTCCACTCAGGAGTGTGTTGAGCTAAAGCAATATACAGTGCAAAGGGATATAGATATGTTATTTTCAACATCATTAACAAATTGTTAGGGATAGTTTCCTAGTAATGGTTCTGCGAAAGTGAGGAGTTCTTTCCAAAAATACACACGTGAATATGCAGAAGAGTTTCTGTCTGTTGTTTGAATGGCACCACTGTTAACTCAAACAGAGACATCGAGTAGCCCTGTCAGTTCTACTTGACTTTAACTGACTCACAAGCACTGGGGATGAGAACAATTTTCTGCTTGTTTATTTGAGGGATTCTTATTCTAACTATGGAAACCTGAGTCGACCCAATTTCCACATCTTTTGGTGTCTTCTTTGATATGAATATTTTCACTCCACTTTACTGCTCGCCTCCATCAACTCAAATATCACACCCAAACAGTTTGATAAATGAGAAGAATTAAATCAAAAACTACAGAAGTAGTAGTGGATCTTAAAAGTGATCATGAACCCTTTGTGCACTTCTGTAACATCACAAAAGACTTTCAATGCTGCCCTGCCATTGCACACCAGAGAACAAACAAACACAAGATTATCTTAAGTTTTCTCCATAAACAAGGCAAAGTCTTTTAGTCAGAAATCAGTACTGGTTTAACTCAAGCATATTGATTATTGTGGCTTTTCCAAAATCACTCTTATCCCAGTATCCTACCAGACTTGGATGCCTTCTCTGAACCTTCCATTCTTTCTCCAAACAAGTATATTCAGTTTCTTCCCTGCCTTACCTGTAAAATACTAAAAGTAAAGTATTAGTTGAATTAATGAGCTCCTTGAATGACACACACACAACAACAAAAAAAAAAAAAAGCACCAAAAAAATCTTCCTTGTCACCAGAAACACTAATATATCTTCCGCAATATTCTATTATCATCTTCCAGACCTTTGTCATGCTTGTTCTTCCCTTTTACAAGATTTCTCATAAGCCTGAAAAATACTCACCATTCACATCACAAGATAAACATCAACTGCTACCTGAAGTTTCTTTCTCCTTTCCCACTCTCTACTGGAGTGTTAAAATAGTATTACCTTCCCCCAGGTGATACTAATCCACACTGGATTACTAGAGAACCTGATGCTGAGTGGGGTCTTCTCCACACCACTTCAGGTGTAAGTAATACAACTGTATCAGGGACACAGGTGCAACCTCTTAGCAAATTCTAACCTCCTGCCCACACACCGCGCAAGAATGGTGAGGTAATCAAGGCTGACACCGACTGGTAAAAAACTAATTAAAGTTACTTTGCATTATGACACCCAGTGCTTTACTCCAAACCAAATCTTGCACCCGCAAGTGCGAAGACTTACTAATAAAAAACCTGTTGGCACAGAAAAACTACCTGTAGAAAGGCAGTTAAAGGAAAGATGTTTGAAATGGTTGATGAGCATGAGTGGTTCTTTTCTGCCACTTCAGGTGTAAATAATTACTGTATCGGGTACACAGATGCAACCTCTCCTCTTAATAAGAAAGTAATTCAGGCTTTTCTAACACATCCAGAAGGGTCTACAAGGCTGGCAGAAAACCAGCATTGTCTTGTGGGGTACCACACAAAAATGTTTATAGAAAACTGGGTTCCTACTAGCAATAACATGAACAAGGTCTTTTATTTTGTGACTGAACTGAAGACAGGAAGGGAAATAACAATTTGGGGTTTTTTTAATTCTGTAGATTTCAGCTAGACAAAAGAAAACAAAGATCAAAATACAACTTCCAGTAATTTTTCTCTGTACAAGACTTCGTAGTTCACTGGAACTGTTGTTTCATTTTTTGATCAATTCCTTCTTATGGGCAGCTAATTTTGAAATTAAAACACTTTCAAAATATTCAAAAGGTCCAAGGAAAAATGCTCTGCATTTCTCTAAATGAAAGGTATTACTTCAGCATTTCAGAATGCTTCTCCTTGTGTTTCTGCTTTTAAAGAATAATCCACCATCCCTGGGAGGATACAGCAACGTGATAGACACATCTTAAATTACTTCCCTAAGGTGAGAGAAAGGAGGTGCAGCCCTAATGAACCAGCCCCCTTGCCAACACTTTTGCATATCACCCTTAACCAGACCCTTCTCTCCAGGCTTGATGTGAAAAGGTCACTGGCCTTTTATCTAGGGAAGATAGACCCTGTGAAGTCCAACCATCCCTTTGTTTCATTTGACACCAGAGCCACAGCCTCTGCTTCACTGTTACAAGACAGGCACCTCCAAATGCCTGATCACATATCTTCCTACTACAACTTGACAGGCTTACAGTGTGAAGGATGTGTTAGAGTTCATTCCATTTGAAAAAGAACATCTTTGGCTGATGAAATCCTCTCTCTCTCTTTAGAAAATGTGCTAAGTAATTAGAAGTTCTCCTTGACAATCAGAATCACATCCCAAAACTTGGCACTGATTTCAGCAAGCTTTAGATCAAGCACGTATTTACCAAATGAGACTGTTTGGTTTTGATTTCTAAATCAAATCTAAAGTCTGAGTCTGTCAATGTTATAACAGGCTCAGGTAGCAACACAATGTGACTTACATACTCTCATAATTTCACACTCTCACACCGTAAGTAGGAGGGGTTTCCTTCCCCACAGATATATAATTGCCCCCCTTTTTAGAACCTGATTTTAAAATACAGAAATATTTTATTCAAAAATTTCTCATTTCTATGCAAGATTTTTAAATTCCACTTGGCTGAACCGTTCTTTCAGATACTACTTCTGGTCAAGCTCTGAGACAGTTTATTTGAAATTTATCCCAGGGGTGTGAACTTGGTATCTTGACAGAGATGTCTGAAATTCTATTCTCTCGCAGCATCTGTATCACAACAAACAACCTTAAATCACCTAGAAAGAGGAAGAGTCAATGATTTTTTTTTTTTGTAGCTTACCACAGAGAAGATTCAGGAGAAAACACTACAAGTAGAGAACCTGGAGCCCTCTAATGGTTAGGGAACTGAAGCTTGGGAACAGATTGCTGCAGCCTGAAAGAGCAGAGGCTCTATCAGTGGTGGCCCTTCAAGGACACTGCTTCTTCCAGAGCATCATTGGCAGAGCTGATCCTGCCTCAGGGGAGAACAGCACATGACATCTGGATCCTTATCAGCTGCTTAAGGTGGGAGCAGGATCTCACCTGCCAGAGGTTTTTGCTGATGATTTTAAATGTATGAGGATTTCTTTATTTTCGTAAACTCTCTGTGGACGGGCAGAGAAGAAGGTTCATTTCTGCTGAAGAGAAGATAAACTCTCTTATTACTATGCCTTGTGAAAGCTGTGCAGCTCATCAGTGATGGCAAAAAGAGTGGGCAACAGTTTCCCACCCCCAGCATTAAATGTCATATGTCTTTATACACAGAACTGCTCTTGTTGAATTTGAAGTGAGCCAACTGGAAAGCAGACAGAAGCAGGTACTGATATTACACCAGAACATATTGTCACTGCCAGAGCCAACTTACCATCACCGAAGCTGCCAATTATCCCCAAGTCACTGATACATTATTTTTTTTAATCCCAGAGAATGATCTTCTGCTGGAGGCTTTTTCACACCCGTGACTGAAGTATCCCTGGTGGCATGTTGGCTAATTAAGAGCAAAATCCATCTCTTGATGAAATAACACTGCCACTGGCAGAGATTTCTACAGTTAGGGGAAAAAAAAAAAATGTTTAATCAGGCTAGAAGGAGCAGCATCCTAACACTTGCACTAAGCACAGGGAAGAGGTCTACAGCTAGCAATTAACAATGATGAAAAGGACAGTGATTTAAAGCATATTGCCATGACATTTTTATCAAAGTAAATGAGTTTGCTAGGCCCAGCGGCTGCATATGCTTATTGTCATTTAATGTTTGGATGGCAACACATCAGGCACCGCGTATCAGGAGGTGCCGAATTTAATAAGTCATTTTGACACTGGCGTGAAACGAACAAATCAGCATTCTGAGGAATGTGTTCACACTCTGAGCAGACAGGCAGACATCCTAAGCATGTGAGGTGACACCAATCAACAAAAAAAAAATGGGAGGCGGAAAAGAAAGGGGGCGAGAGATGAAAGCCAGGAGAAGAAACAGGCAGCAATCCTCCGAATGAAAAACTAGTTCTGTCCTGTCCCCTGGTTTGCCTGGTTGGTGTCAACAAGGCAAATTTCTTTTCACTAAGGCTGAGATACGCTGCATATCTTCGATGGCATAAATCTCATGTATTATTTAAGCCCTACATGGATTATCTCAAATGAACTAAAATTAATGTCATGGAAACCTTTCAGGACTTTTCATTGCTTGAGCGGCAATGCAAAATTCCTGCCACGTGCACAGTTAATCAGAGCTTGTTTTTTAGCACAACAAGGCTGGCTCTGCACACACGTACTTTGAGAGCCTCTCAGACACTTTCTCCCTGAAGCCCAGAGGAGTTGTGCCTGTGTGAGCAAACTAGGGCTCTGGCTTTTCATGACTTTCAAAGCACCGGCAGCAGTTTTGATCCCAGCTCCTCTGCAGATTGGCTGCTCGCTCTGTCCCTCGCCTTCCAACCCTATTTATATTCTCTTTACCTCAGGGTATGTCTGTAGTGCAGAGGTACCTGAGCAAGCTACAGAACTCACCAGCTGAGGTGCTGCTGTGGAGGTGGTTGTGTGGAGCTCAGTGCAGACTAATTTACCCTGGCTGTCCCTAATTCATTTAAAGCTGGTTTAACAAGGTCTACCTGACAGACTCACTCCCCAACATCCTCCTTACAGCCATGGCCATGTCCCTCCCCTTACCTCTTCACTTCCAAATACTCAATATTTCATCACCAGTCTTTTCACTGGGCTTATCTACTTCTAAATAAAGATTCAAAAGCCCCCAAAATTGTTGGTACTAATTCAACAGTACTTTTCCATTTTGAGATTTATTTCATACTGTGCCTTAACAGGGCTGACAAATTCACTTTTCCTGAATGTCTAAAAATGCACATAAAAAAAAGTCTCAGAAGAAAAACGTCATCTCCTCATCTTGAGAGCATCAGAAGGTACATGAAGTTATGATAAAACCACTGTTATGATGAAGAAAAAATGAGGCATTTAGGAACAATCTGGAGTAGGAGCAGTATTAAAGAGATGTGGCAGAAAGAGAAGGAAAGAGATGAAAGCATTGTCTTCATGTTCTGTCAATGTCCCATCCACGAGAGTGAGAATAAATCTACTTTCCTCACCCATACTCTTTGGACTTGCTCCCCTCCTCTATTTGGACTTGCACTCTTCCCCACAAAAGATAAAAAGTTCGAGCTGTCTGTCAGGTAAACACATCAACTAAGCAAGAAAGGAGAAATAAGATATCATTGATACTGGAACCAAGTAATTCTATCCACCCGCACAACCCACATTTGATGGGGTATCCGCTAAAAAATAAGGACAGTTGCTATTTTGCTGGGCTGCTGGGAGGTCTCAAGAGAACAGTGTCAGGTTTACAACATCAAATAAAAAGCAGGATGATAATGATCTTACTTGTCAGAGGAACTCCCCATCCCCAGACACGGCTGCACCTGGTCCAGTCACAGATTACATTAAAAACCCAGTGGTTATCTGTCTCTTCCCTCTATCACCCAAAACCAGTGAGCAAAGCAAACAGTCTTCAGCCCAGCTTCAGCAATGAAGCAGAGGATAAGCATTTCAGCCATGAGCCTCTTGCAAGAGTTGGTGCTTCGCACCATAGGGAGATCCAGGACCACAGCACCTTGCACTTCAGCAGGGGCATGCTCACCAAATTACCCCAACCCTCACACACAAGTAGGGCACAGGCTGGGAGGCATTTTACAGGCCTGAGGGGTTGGAATTCTCTCTGGCAGCACATGATGATTCTGGGTTATTAGAGTTAAAAGTGTGTTATATTGGTTGTTAAACTTTTCAATAAGGGCTGAAACAAGAGCAAGAGGGATTCTGGGACCACAAAAATCCTAGTAACAGGAAGAGTTGCTGGACATGGAGCAAAGAACATGCAGCTGTGAAAGACCAAGGGAGCAGGATTACTGAACATGGAGTTTTGCAAGTGTATCTGGGCCATGCAGCCAGAATGTGCCAGAGAAGACAGAGGGTGCTCAGCCAGATCTGATACTCTTTCCAGGGATCAGAATGCATCCCCCTCCTAGGATTTAGTTGGCTAAGCTAAAGAGTTTAGCTGCCTGAGTCCGAGATCAGCTCCGTCACCGATAAGAGCTGTTGTGAAGAAAGCCAGAAACAAGGACCTGCCCCTCATTTCCCTTGGGAACCACTTTTAACCTGAAGCCTTACAACAGGTCCCCACTTCTGTTAACTGTCAGGGAGCAGTGAGGGCTGACTTTTCTGCAAGGGACAGGAAGCTGGCAACAGAGAGGGCTAATAAAGAAGGTGGAAGCACCGACGTCACCAACATGGAGTTGGGGCAGAAATCAGCTGGTCCAGGTCAGGATCAGAGCAAGAGACAGTGTTCAGTTATAGTCCAGTGACCACACAGTGAATCTGCAGTGCTGGGGCAGGTCTGATGTCAAGCCAGGAAGACCACTCAGCAGGTCCAGGTCTGGGTTAGAGTTGTGGCAGTAAGAGACCATCCCAGATACAGCTGCTGCAAGGCTGCAGTGGAGCACAGGTAGTGCCAGCAGTAAAGCCTCAGCTTAAAAGCAGTTCCCAAAGGAAAGGAGGGGCAGGCCATCGCTTCTAGCTTCCTTCACAACAACTCTTATCAGTTAAGGAGCTGACCTTAGACTCAGTCAGCCAAACTCTCCAACCTAGCCAGATGAACTCCTAGAAGAGGTCTGTGCCCAGGCCTGACCACTCTGATGGTTCGGGCCCTGCATCAGTTGTCTCTTAGTGCCACTCTAAGGAAAGAACATGAGATAGAAAGGAGGGTTTTATGAACCAGATTGTCTGCTCCATTACTACTCATTGTGAACTCCAGTAAGACTGAGGTAGAAGAAAAACTGCTGAAGGCAAAACCAGTGCCTGTTACAGCAAAGTTCAAAGGTCACCTGTCAGTTGAGCAAAGTTCTCAAACCTCTGAAATTCAGTCACTTCTCTGTGATCACAGGTTCCAAACGCTTTTTTTCATTTTCTTTAGTGTTCAGAAGCCAGCTCATCTGCATCCTAAGTCTCTGCAAGAAGAGGAGCTAAAGAAAAAGGCAGAGAGAGGACTTCTAAGACCTATACATCCTCTCTCCTTGTTTAACTCAGGGAAACAGGAAAAAACTATGGATCCAAACTGAATGTCAGTTTGTTCTTTCATCCTTCATGGAAAAGGACACCAACACACCAACATGACACCTGTCTTCAGGAGGCAGAAGTTTACACAGTCCACTTTAAAATGCCCTGAATCCCCTGGAATGTGTAAAAGGTGCAATAAATTTTTTTACTGTCTGAAATTATAATAGACTTCTCCCTCTTCAGGTTTTTTTTTCCCACACTCTCTCCTATGACCTCACAGTTCAGTGTGTGGGTAGCACAGGATTTTGCCACCCAGTCACTGCATTGCACCATTAATCTTAGGCAGCAAAGGCATATCAGCCCAAGATGAAATGATGGCTTGGAGTCCTTCATACTTAGTTAATATCTTTTCCTTCCATGTAGTTATTTTGGCACTAATTCAATGCCCAAGAGGGCAGTGCAACTCTGGTAGTCTGATGGGAAGTTTCTTAGTTAGCTGCCAAACACAGCATGAACAGTGCACAGAGTCCTCATGTCCCTGAAGAAGAGTAAGAGCTTTTCCACCCTGTGCTCTGAGCTGGCAGCATGCGTGATGCTGCAGAGCATTAAATTCAACAGTGTCCCTAAGCCTGCATCACCAGAGGTACAGTTAGGTCATGTTGTGAGTAAACATTTCAAAAGAGACCTATGACAGCTTAAGTAAAGACCTTGCACTTGGGAAGGAGGACAAATGCACAAATACATCCCTTTGCTTCCAGGTTAAAATGAAATAGAATGGATACCAGAAACACTTTCCTAAAGAGCTGCAGAGGCTGTGAATGCCTCTATTTTTTTCTGTGTGCAGTAATCCACTTTGTGCCTCCTTCTCAAAACACTGACTCCTCTCTTCTCCTACATAACTTGTTATGTTGCCTCATTCCAGGCATGTTGCACCTGCTAAGTATGCTCTAAATCAGGGACACCACCCAGAGAGTTCAAGCTAAGTAGGAACAGCAGAACTTAGCCCCCAAGGGAGATTTACCCTCTGCATCTTCAAGCCCAAACAGCTCTATCTTGTCATTCTTTCAATTTGATGTGGAGAAACCACAATATTAAATCACATCAGGAGATGCCCAAGCATGCCTGATATTTTTGCTATTTTTTTCCTTTAGCCTACCATTAAAAAAAAAAATAAATCAATCAGTTTCTCTATCACTGGGGGGAAAAAGCCAACTGATATAATCCAAATGTTGAAACCAGTTACAAGTGAGCCATGTCAGGGATTTTGTTTTACTACAGCAGGTAACACAGATCGAACAGAGAGTGACTTCCACTTTTAAAAAGAATGATTCAAAATCAGTAACAAAGCCACTGAATTACCCACCCAAATAAATAACTCTCTCCGTGCACCAGGTATTATATAGTTGAGAGTGAGTAAAAAAGTGGCAGATGGACAAGCTTATGGTCTCCTGTTCATTTTCCAGTCAAATCATAGTGATAGCTGCTTGGTTTCCATCCCAGGCTGGCAGATTTTGGAGTGCCAAGCTGCAATCTGGCCATGTATGACACAACAAGATTTGGCCCATTTCTAAGGAGCAATAAATTCAAAAGGTGGTGTGAGCTGGTGAAACACTTCCATGTTGCTGCTAGAAGCAACCTGCAGACATTAGTTAAAACTTCCATAAGAACACTACCAAGATAAGAAAGATCAGTTTAGAAGCATCAACAGGTTGAGTTTAAAAACAGAAAAAACACCCTCTTGAGTGCCTCCCAACTGCCAGGGCAAACATCTGCTAGCAGAGGGAACAGAACTGTTATCAGCTGCTACTTTGAACTCTGAAAGCAATTTCACTGCTCTAACATTAGTGGAGGAACTACACACCATCCAGCAGAGGAGCCAATGCTGGGAGAACAGAGGTCTCCTCCAAGAAATGGAAATTAGGTGATGGAATTGTCATCATCACTAAAGTCATGAAAGATGAAAAGCAAAAGGATAACACGGCCTAAGAAATAATACAAAAGACTTCTGTGTTCTCTTCCTCTAGGCCTTCACTAACAAAAATAATCTAGTTTTCTGAAGACCCTACCCAGGCACAGATAATACACCCTCTTTTAAAGCATCCATTGGAGCTAAAAATGCATTACTGTGCTCCTTCCCACTGAAATAGGCTGGGAACTGCCCTGTGTTCCTGAATTTTGCTACTGGTTTAATGGGCTCTTTCACTTTAAATATCTTTGCTTCCATGGGTATTTCATGCTGGATGAGGAAGCTATATGATGGGAAATTACATTTTAATGATTAGTGCTCAAAACAAAACAAAAACCCCATATGGCAAGAGAAAGGTTAGAACTCTGAGTGGAGAAAGTCAGCATCTCACACAGCTGCTCTCTGGTTCCTAAAAAAGGATCCAAGTTCAAGTTGTACTAATTATACCCAGGTGTAGAATGAGAGCTGGTTTTCATTTTGTTTCAATACAAACCACAGGACTGGTTTTCAGCCCAGATTAAGTCATCCAGGGGTCCTTTAAGGGGTGTGGCTTTAATTTGCATCTGGCTTCAGTTTCAGGGTTCCTAGAAGTGGCACTTCTCTGAACTCTCAGCAAATTAATTGAGCACTCATGCACAACCCAATTGGGCACTCATGCATAAATTAGTTGGGCATGCAAGTGTGAAGAAATTGGGCTCTCATGCATGAATTGGTTGGGCACCCATGCATGAATTAACTGGGCTTGCAAGCAGGAGCTAATTGTGTGCTCAAGTGTGAGCTGAAGGGGCACTGAAGCATGAAGTCCTGGGGCCCTCATGCGTGAACAAGTTGGGCGCACACATGTGAATGCAGAAAACCCTGCAATTTATGCCCAGTACGTTCTACCCTTCTCTTCTGTGAAAAACACACAGGAACTGCTTCAGCACCAATCCATTAGAAAATCTACTTTCAGCATCATCACAACCTTAATATACACCAATTCTAAACTCCTGTCTTAGCCCCAGGGTGGGCCAGGCAGCAGGAATAAGCACTGTGTGGTGCACGCTCTGACCAGCACAGCACTACAAGCTGCTCATAATGAACAAGAGCCTCCCTTTTGCTCTGAGCACTTGTTAACACTTCTTTTAGCAGGCTTCTTTTATTGTAAAATAAGAGACCCTCAGCTCAACTCCCCAGGTCCACCAAGTGCTCCTGGGCTCTCCGGAGCCTTGCTTAGAGGACACAGTCATTCCCCCCCCACACATCCCACAGCACAGCAGCATGTGGCTCTCCTGGCCTTTCCCAGACACACTGACTCTCCAAGGAAAGCGCTCTTGAATCCCTGGCCACAGGCCACTACAGCAGGGGCTTGAAGCTGATCCCATGCTATCTCTTCCCATCCTTCCCTCAGTCACCTTCCCATCACTCAGGCTGTTACATCAGCCTTGAAATCTCCATTTCCCCCCTGCTTACACACTGTGTCTACCCCCTCCAGACATGATGGACACACTACAACATCCCAAAGTCCTCATCTCATAGCCAATACTCCTTCCTGAGCCTCAAAGTCACTCAAATTATTGCAGTTCCAGGCCATGTCAGGCTTAGGTGCTGCCTGCATTCTCCACTAATTACAGTAGTGCACAAAACCGCCTCTATGGGGGGAACTTTTTCTTAACTTAGTGCTAGTTAATACGAACTTCTTTCTAACCAGGCTGAAGTAGTGAGAGAGAATAAAATATAAGCAGTGAAACACTTAAGAAAGCATCTTTTCTCACCCTTTCCTAGACTCCACTTAAGCAAAATATTCCTTTCTAATCTCAGCTTCTCTTGTTTGCACCGCAGATTATACTTGGTTTGTCGCAATCACCTCACTGAACCAGTGAGCAATGCAGGAGGTTGGGGACTGTGTAAACAACAGTTTCTTCTGTCTGCCACTGCTCCATGTGTCTCACTAGGTCTCTTCCACCCTCCTGGCTTCCCAGTGTCACTGTGCTGGCACATGGACACATTCAAAGTCTCCTTGCACTGGTGTGTGTTGTCCACAGGCTGCAGTGATTCAGGAGCATCCTCTTCCATGGACGTCTTCTCTGCCATCTTCCTGCCTGCATGTCTCCTCCAGCATCTCCCCATGCTGTCTGCACTGTGGGGTCCTCAGAGGGCCTGGCATTCTGGGACAGCATATCAGCTTCAGGGCACAGGGCAGTTCATGGCCATCTCCCACGCTGATTATGCTGGAGCCCCTGGATGCCAAACCCTGCCACGTGTGTCCCGTACGGCACTGGGGGGAACCCTTGGTGCACTTGGGGGTTGAACTCATTGGGTGCTCACGCACGTACTAATTGAGCATTCATGCATGAGTAAACTGGGTGCTCACCCAGATATAATTGGACTCTCAAGCGTGACTTGATTGGGCTCTCAAGCATGAGCTAATTGGGCGCTCATGCATGAACTATTTGAGCAATAAAGCGTGCGCTAATTGGGCACCCATGCGTGAAGTAATTGTGTGATCAGGCATGAACTAATAAGGTGATCATGCATGAGTTAATTGGGGGCCCATCCCATGCACAGACTAAACTGGCACTCATGCATGAGCTAATTAGCTCATGCCCACGTAGCAAACCCTACAATTTAATCTTAATACTGTTCACCCCTTACCTCTGCAAAACACACATTTAAGAGATGTTTCAACACACGCACATTACTATCTCTACTTTCAACATCCTCACAATCTGTATATTCAGCAATTATGAACTTGATGCTTCCTCCCTGCGGGACAGTAGGGCTTAACTTCTGTACACATGTTCTTTAAAATTGCGCCACAAATCACACTACAGCGGCTCACATCATAGAAACATTTAGGTTGAAAAAAGAGCCTTAAAATCCTTGAGTCCAACCATTTACCTGACACTACCAAATCCACCACTAAACCATGTCCCTGAGCCTTGTTCCTACACAGTCAGAACACCTTACCCATCACAAACTCTTAACTTCTGTGCTGGTGGACCAGACTGTAAGAGGTTAATATCATAACAAAGTGCATATGTGTTTAGTAAAATTCTACCCCCACCCCCAGGGAGCCAAACTACAGGGGTTATCCCCATCATCACAGTCTGAACTTTCATCTATTACACCCTCTACCCCTTGACCCTGTGGACTAGACTTCTGGGGTCAACGTTTATCACCGTCTGACTACACATATTCTTCACAAACTTCAAGCCCCTTCCCCATGGATCATGTTGTAGGGATTAATACTCATCCTGAACATGTATTATTATGCCCCTGAGGGCACACATTGCAGGGCTCGCTGCACTCGTGCATGAGTGTCCCATGAAGTCACATAAGGATGCCCATCCAATTCCCACTTGAATGTTCAATAAGCT
>VYXB01009548.1:116535-191335 GCA_013397135.1 Pachyramphus minor | reverse complement strand
TCTATGATTCTGTGGTTCTATGCAAGAAAAACCCCCTTCATTTTCTTGTGTTATCATCTCTTGAAACTAAATATAATAGTAATGGCCAGACTTCGTGAACGAAGATCTGTGGAAGGTCTTTGTACGCCTTCCAGCCTGCGCATTGGATTTATTTTAGGTGGGACACAGTGTGCGCAGAACTGAGCCCACCCTTTAATCCTAAGGTTCATCTGCCGGGGCCAAGCGAGCTTGGACAGTGGCAGCGAGGTCCTCAGGACGTAGGTGGATTGCCTTACAGGGCTAACGGGCTCCGCCTGCCCGGGGAGTTTCCCCGACCGGGAATCGAACCTGGGCCTCGGCAGTTACAGTGCCGTGTCCTTAACCACTAGACCACCAGGGGCTCCCACTAAATACATATATTATATATATATTATTATGAAACTAAATAACATGCAAGAAAAAGATACTTCTTTTTAACTAACGCAATTATCAATCCTGTGAAAACCTGGGGAGTGTTTCTATTGCAGTTTCACATGAAATGAAAAGTTTACTCTCCTTTGATATAGCCTGAGACACATTTAAGATACCAATAACAGAAGATTAATTTCATCAATAAAATGGAACACGAGTACTATCAGGTCACTAATTATTTAGAAAAAGTAATAAACAATATAGAATTTAGTAGACATCAGAATAGATAAGTTAAAAATCTGCACTAAAATTTTAACTAACAACTAAGTTCAAACCTCTGTGTTTCCTGAGAAGGAAATAGAACAGCCCCTGCAAATTAGTAAGAAATACACGACATACTGAGTATGTTTTTTTGCACATACATTACGAAGTCTGCTAGTTTATGAATCCATCATTTAAAATCATCCTTAGAATACCTCTAGGAATATTTACACCATTCTGACAAACAAATCAATTCCAGGCCTTTTAGAGGTAACAACTGACCTACCTAGTTTGTATAGGCTTCTAATACATTATGCTAAATTACATCTGTGTTCTGGTTTATGTTTTACATATTTCTGCATCACATGAAACAGAAGACACTTTATAAAACAAAGACAAGAGAAATTCAGCATCTCAACCTGTAATTGAGGCTAAGCATATATCTCAGTTAAAAACTTATTCTTCTATGAGTACGTAAGGTGCTGCTTTAAGATCATACAGATCTCTATTTGAGACTCAGATGAGATATCATGTGGAAGTCAAGTCCTGTTTGTTGCAGAATTGCCTCTGATTTTGAGACCAGAAGACAGGACACAGAACTCAAGTCTGCTGCAATGCTCTTATGATCCTCTGAAAATCACAAATGGCTTCCATATTGAATTACTATGTTGTAAACTAGTCTTCAAATACATGCACATGCTAAACCACAAGCAACCTCATAGTCCGTCCTTGTTGGATGCTGGCCTGTTCTGGTAATGACAGTCTCACCAGAGAAACCTTTCTCTTACAATACAAACTCAGTGCAGCTCCTGTTCCTATTGCAGGCATCACATGTGACCTTAGGAACTCATTTACTCCACCTCAACTACAGTTCTCCTCTGTGAGACTGAACAAAACATCAGTGACACCTGGAGACTACACTCACTTAAGTGCTGTTTATATTATGAGTGTAAACAAGAAACAGGGAATGGGTAGATTTCAGTATGAGTTTGTATGTGGTCTCAGTTAACAGTGAACCGTGCCTTGTTCTAAAAACTGTAACATATTTTAATAAAACATATTAGAAACATGAGTTTAGGTAGAGTAGGGTATACAGAAGAGATCAGCTTGGTTTGGTTTTTTTTTTGTTTTATGGCAAAATTTATGATTTTTGAATAGTGGTGTACTGCACTAAAGGTCATTGATGTGATGGGATACCTGAGCTGCAGCTGTACGTGGCTAATGTTTGGTGATGCCTCTAGCAAGAGCCTTGAATGTTTTCTCCATTTAGAATTTTTTTGCACTTCAGAGTTTTGTGGTTTTTTCAAGACATGTGCTTGTGCAGCCTTAATTCTTAGGTAAAACTCTGCTTGTCTGTCTGCAGCAGTTATTTCAGAGAAGAGGTTACAGGTGACACAGCTCTCTGTCCACAGTCTTACTGAAGGGACAGAGTGACAGAGCTTCTCAGAAGATCAAATAAAATGACAAGTTGCCCATATGTAAGCATGACACTTAGATGAATAGGTAAGCCCTTGTAGCCCCACTCCTGAAGTTTGTTGATAATAAATAGGCAGACAGACAGCAGGCACATAGAACAAATGTGCCTGAACAAACAGGCAGATAGACAAATACATCTGTAAGAGCCACAAACAGCTTTAAATGACAACCCCTTTGTAAAACTTTGAAAACTATCACAAACATCTTTGCTAAAAAAATGTGCCAAACTCCTCCATGCCAACATGTTCCCCACCACCACCCCACACAGGATGAAATTATACATTAGCTCAGCACTTGACATGTCTCAAACGTGGTGAACTCTGCAGCTGCTCAGCCCATGCTCAAGCCAGAAGTCACAGAAGGCAGAGAAGGAGGTGGAAATGTGAAATAGGATGAAATTACAACATGAGCAAAAATTGTGCCAAGAGTTCTGCCTCCGAAATGTTCCTTGTCCCTGCATCTGAGCTAAGGATGTTGAGCTCCAAAGGGAAAAGTATGGCTACTATGAAATCACATCAGAGTAAAACCCAACCAATGCTGATACATTCTAGATATATCTATTTTATTTCTCTGATGGAAAGCTGTATTCCCTGAATGCATAAAGTATTTTCTAACTCTCTTGCAGACAACTGATTTGGATTACACAGAGATCTCATGGGTATATGTATCGTTTCTCTTCTTTATTTTTGATGTTTATATCCTTATTTTCATCTGTGATATAGGAACTAATGTTCCAAGAAGCCAGAGTTGCCACTAAGGCTCCATATATTTACTGGCCATATCCTAAGAAACTAGCATATATTCCCCCAGTTGCATATTTAAGTGAGATTGAGTATGTATTGATATTCATTGGTCCATTTTGGTTTTTTCTTGTTTGCCTATTTTTATGACATTTCTTTGTTAAAAGAAAAAAAAAAAGATACTACCAGTAAATCATGTGTTACCATTTACATATACATAGTATAGCTGCAAATATATCTTCCTTTCCCTTCTGGGTTTCAGATTTTATCTTTTTATAACATCTGTACATCCTGAATTCAAGATAAAATTTGACCTTTATTTTCTTAGTCTGCTGTGATCTCTGGAATAGAACCAATAGTCTTTTTTTTTTTTTTTCATAGAAGCCAATTCAGATGTTAATTGAGCTGGATTCAGCAATTGGCTGATTCAAATAAGTGAAGTGAAAATATATAGGACTCAGTCAGACTCATGAGTTTACAAAAGAAAAAATACTGAAAAAGATTATACATCATCTACTTCTGAAACCAGAACTGCACTCATGCAAATGAGTACAATTAACAGATTGGATCACAGGTTTAGGAAGAGTCTAGATCTAGATCCACCAGACATTACAGTCTATCTGGAAGCTTTCACCACTGCCCCACAAAAAAATTGACAGATGCTCATCAGAATCATCACAAAATTTTCTGGCTAATCCTTAACAATTTCAAAACAGATGCTAAAGTCCCTACTTTAACTCATGCTGAATTCAACAATACATAATAAAGAGACTGGATCAGGTGGGTATTTTAAAGTATAAATCATACAATGGTATGTCAAAGTGCTGTTTTCCCAGTAATAAGAGAATAGGAAAATATAATAGTGGACAAATGGTCTGTGTGGGAAGAAGATACAACACATTGCAGCCAGCTCCCCATTGATGTCAAAAATAAAGAACATTGAATATAAAGGAGAGGTAGGAGAAAATATATCTTAGAGAATTTAAATGGCACAGTCCAGAGACCATCTCATTAGCAGTTTTGAATAATATGACGTCCTTTTTGTCGAAGTTTATGACTAAAAAAAATCAAAATAATTTATGAAACCATTATTAAAATATTTCAGCTTCTGAAAACTGCTTTTCCGGGGTATCTTTTTTTCCTTTTATTAGACCATAAATATGTCAATACAATTTCATTAAAGGCATAATGAAAGACATTACCAGCAACGGTGGGAAATGGGTTCATTTGACAATTTGCAAAACAAGAACTGTCTGTATTCCTCTAGCTTTTCCTAATGACACCTCAGGCTTTGGACTACTTTCCCAGGGGAAAAAGAAGATAAAATGAATACATGGCTTACACCCCGTGATGTGAGAAGTCTGTTAGATGGCTTTCTGACTGTGTGCTTTCTAGGAAGAGGTGTTAGGCACAGCAGAAAGCAACGACCTCTTCTGAACTAAATCAGGTAGAATTTAGGCCAAAAAAAGGGGCTCAATATCATCCTCCTCCCTGAGTGCTGCCCTCTAAGTGGGGAGCACAGCAGCACATTTCCAAAGGCATGAAAAGCTCCTAGATAGGATCACTGCATTGAGAAAAGGGGAGTTCATAAGGGACAGAGGACCCAAGAGGCCAGTGTACCACCAGATCAGCTCCCCAGGGAGGGGAGGTTTTCCTTGCCACGGAGCCAGAGCACCGGGAGCTGGGCCACCACCTGGGCCACCCACTGCTGGGTGCTGGCAAGGCTCTCTAGGGTTTTGCTCAGCTTCTCTTACTCTCTCCCTGAGGGCCCATTGACAGCCATCAGCAGAGACTTTGGCACTCTTCGTTTCTTACAACACCATGGCTTGGTAAGGCAAACTGTAATTTTTCCATCTCTGAATCCAGAGACCATAGGGGGCAGCAAAAGCAGTGTAGAATTGCTAGAGGACATTTTTAAAATAATCTCAATTGAATCCATTGCATTTCAGGGGTCTTGTTTTGATCAAAATGCTTTAGAATTCTTGACAAACTATCTCCTTTTCTAAATATACTGCTTCTTCCCACTTCCCCTACATCCCAAGGGGGGACCAGTCTAGGATATTAAATGACATGCACTGAAGCTACAGTGCAGATATAATTTTTCTTACAAGAAAGAAATTAGAGGAAAAGAGAGGAACACATATTAATTCACAATTCCCTTAGGAGAAATAGCTCCAGCCTCAGCCTCCCTCATATATACTATTACTCCAAGGGTTGCCTTCATTAAAGAATATTCCTAGTGTAAACAAGTAAGTCTGTATTTCCTCAACGTTGAAAAAACACATTTTTGCTTTGGTTTAGTTGAATTCTTCTGCTCTCTTCCTATTTAAGGAAAACCAAGCAAGAAAACGGCAAACAAACACACTTCTGCCACCTTTACACTATTCATTTTAATCTTTCAATCACCAAATATTTGAAAACCTGTCACATCATGAAATACCAAAAAAAAAAATACCATGCAGAACAAAAATATTTTATCCCTAGAGATACACTGCTCAAGCACAGGTTCATGAAGGAAAATATTTTTACAGCATTTCCTGAAAAATTGCACATAATTGGATAGCCTATACAGTGGAGCTCCCACTTTTTCTGCTGGCACTGAACAAACTTCTTGCAGCATGGAATTACTTAGTGTCTGGCAGTGGGATACAATAGTCTCTCTGTGTCATTATAACTGAGATTGGACATGGCATTCATGTTAACACACCTTGTGTTTGAAGTCCTGCAGACCACAGGCAGGCAGTTTTTGTGTTGGAATTCATTCATGGGAAAGCAGAGTTTGGGATGCTTTAGGGTTTGCTTTATGAAAGTATTCTATTACCACTTACTATGACATGCATAGATTGTTAAAGAATTGACTGTTCTTTTCCCATGACCTTAAAAGTGGACCAATTTTTAAGAGCTTTTCTGGTCACATGGAAGCTGGATATTAAATGAAATTGGAGAATACACTTAAGTGCCAGCAAAGAGGGCACGTGAGCAATTAGATTGTATGAAATCTTGAGAAGGGCTTAAAAATTGTTTCAACAAATATTAGTCAAAAAATACCTAAAATGCGCCAGTCAATGCACCTCAAGTTTTTGTTTAATCCAAGACAGTCCTCTGAAATCAGTCATCCTGACTACTGGCACACCTGGCCCAGACTGGAGATGTTGAAAGCTGTGTGGTTCCTCAGCTGGAGCCAGTCTGCTGGTGGCTTTCCCCAGAGTACCTCTTTGTGGCAGATACTGGCAGCTGCTCAGGGAAATTGGCATCGCTGCTCATTTGTGTTGGAAGTGGCAGTAAAAGTGACAGGAACACCAGTCTCAGCTGAAATGCCCTGTCCTGGGAGCTTGTCACTTGGCACAAATTTCAAAATCAGAAAATTGCTTCTACCCCAAATAACACTATGATCAAACCCAGAGAGGGAGGGAAGGGGAAGTTATTTCATATTATGGCAGCTTCTCTTTTAGGCTGGTGCTTCTCAAGGATAACAAATATCTCCACAGTACATGTGGTTTGAAAACATGCCCTTTGCTTGGTTCCAAAACTGCCACACCATCTTTCGATTCCACCTTGATACCCTCCTCCAAGAAATCAAGAGTTTTCCAACTCATCTGAATTAATTTGAACACAATGAATTTCGATCAAACAAGGCTTCAAAAAATGTATTTTAAACACTTCCGATTAAGAATGTAATGAGTAAAAGTGGCTGGGAGGACTGACAGAGATCAACTTGAGAAATTTCTCCTGCAAAGGAAATAAATAAAACGTTGTTAGATACTTTTGCGCTGCATAATCAGTTTGTACTGCTAACGTCCCCAGACAGTGATATGTGTACAGAGGATGCTGCAGTTGGGATCATTACTCCTCTTTGGCAACAGCTGCAGCAGCATCTTTCTGACACCAGTTTTCTGCAAGAGACCCAGAGGACAGAACAGCAGTAGATTATAAAATTGCTGTAAGCATAATGTTATTGTCCTCTCCCCAGAGTATGACCTCCACAAGCAAAAGCTCCCTCCCCAGGCCCTGAAGGTACAGTTAATAAACTTCAAGTCTCTGCCCTGCCAGTGAGAGTGCTCTCCTGGAAATGGGGACTTGGATCCCACCCCAGATCTCAGGACCATCCACAGATTTTACATGAAGCAGTCATTGCATAAAAGATGAAAATAACTGGCAGAACGACAAGGTGCTGCCAGTAGTGGATCCCCAGCAGTCCTCCCTCTTCCACACACATCTCCCTCCTGCACTGCAGATTAACAGGGATCCCCCCACTGCTTTCTTCTTATTTCAGTACTAGATTTGAGTCTCCTCCACTCTGGGAAGGTCTCTCCTGCTATTGTACCCTGTTGTTCTTGGCTCCTTCAGGAGCAGAATCATAGAATCATAGAATCGATTGGGTTGGAAAAGACCTCAGAGATCATCAAGTCCACCCCTTGGTCCAACTCCAGTCCATTTACTAGATCATGGCACACAGTGCCATGTCCAAGGAGACTCTTACTGTGATCTTGTGCATCCTGAGTCCATAAGAAAGGTATCCATATGCTGTAGCACAGTCTGAGATTTCAAATCAGGAGTTCTTTCTGCAGCAGAGTTGAAGCAAAGCTTTGGAGGCTTTTTGTGGCTCTACCAAGCAAAAAGTGCAGAATGGGTAGGAGCTGAGTCCAAGTCTTTCACCAACATGCAGCAAAACAAAACCTCCACAAAAGTATTCCAGATCTATGACATCATTTTCCTACATTTGAAAGTTACTCCCACTCCATGGCATTTGAACCACGTCTGTCTTCATAACAGAGACTTCCCATCTTCCACATCAATGCATTTAACACTTTAGTGTTCTGTTGTCAGCAAGGATGTTGTTTAAAACTGTTAAGAAACTTGCCAGTAAAACATATGCCCATTAAGTAAATTCTATGAATGCAGTGGAACTAAAAGCTGTGCCGTTTTGATACTATTGAAAACGCGTATCTATATGTATATGAATAGATACATGTATGTGTGAGTAGCTATATTGATACTGTAAGCGTATGTGTGAAATCCAGCCTACTGCTGCCAGTACCAAAATTCCCTGTGGATCCAAACAGAATTGCATCTTAATCTAATAAACAAATTTATAGATATTCTAGCTGAGATTTTGAAGACCACTAGGAGAAACTGGCATCTGAATTCCGTGTGGAACCTCAAAAGTCTTTGCTTTGCTTTGAAAATTCGTGTCTATGTAGTCAACTGCACTAATCAGTAGTCATATAAAACTCCAGGTTGCTGTCAAATTATTGTTCACTAACTGCAAATAATTTCATGTGCACATTTGTATGAACTTTATTTATGAACCTGTTTTCCAAGAAGCACAGCTGCGAGTGCAAATGTACACATCCTGTCCTGACAATTCAGTCCTTACCTTGGACCTGTTATTTAGTCTTTCAAAAAAAAAACAACCAAAAAAAACCCTATACACNCATTAAAAAACTTTTCCTCAGACTTCCCCTGGAACAATATCCAAAATATACTGTTGGGTTTATCCCTGATGAAATCTTGAAATAAAACAAGAAACACCCTTAGATGAACTCCCCAGGCCTGAGCAGATCTAGTTTAATTTGCCACAGTCCTTTGTGGAGCTGCTGTTCCAGGGAAAGCAGCAGGTCTTGATCTTGGCCTCTAACAGATGGCCCCACCAATATGACAGTAATAGCATCTGACATGTGTTGTTTCAATAATCTCTCTAACTCTCGGAGAAGTACGCAAGCGTTACATACCGTGTCCTGCTTCAGACTGCTATTTTTGGCATGTTTCTGCTGGCATATGTTATGATGAAGCATTCACAACATCTTACATTTCCATCATAAAATGAAGGGGAATTAAGAGAGTAGGTCCATAAGCCTATCATTTAACCTTGTTCCCAAGGTAACACTTTCTTCACATAAGGATCAGCTCCACAAAAATCAGAACCCAAACTGCATTTTGACGGATTAGCTGTATTGCAGAAAGTGGAGTCCTGGGGGTGGAAGAGACACAAGTTGATGGAAATATTTATGGCCCAGCTCTGGAAGTGTTTCACACTGAAACATAATCAGAGTTTTCTACAATACTTATTAAATAGCAGCAATCTACAATCTGAATGGCATCTGGTGATTAGGGAGTTGTGAGGAGGAGAATCAGAGGGGACTGAGTGCCCTGTCAAGATGAAGTTTTTCTGCTAATTACAAGGGCAATGAACACATCCCCTTTCAAGCCCAAAGGACTTTCTTAAGGATCTTGGGATTTTACTCATTGCCAGGTTTAACAAAATAGTATTTCAGGCAGGGAAGTACTTTCAACTGCAAGCAGCAAAACCTAAAGGAGAAATATCACTGATTTTCACTGAGTGCAAGTCATTGAAATGTCTTAGCATCATAAACTACTCTTGATCGCTTTTTTCACAAATGAGATGCTGCCAAATAGAGGACAGACGGCAACAAGGAAACCCATCTCAGCTGCTTTCCTCCTCAATTTGCAGTTACACCCCCAACCATTTTTCCCTTAAAAGCTTATCTAGCTCCTCATAAAATTATTTATTGTTATTGCCATGTGGGTTGTTTATTCAGTGGATGAAGAACAGGCTCCAATATCGCTCCCTCGTCTATCCCTTCAGGCCCTTACCTCTCCCTGACTTCAGTCGACTGCCTTTTCCTCTGTCTTGACGCAGCCTTGCTCAGCTCCTGTATCCCCATCTTCCCCTCACAGTCCTATGCCTTTTTAACTCTCTCTTCTCCAGAGAAATAAGGACTTCTTTTAGCACCTCTGAAGGGGATCTTAAGTGGTGAGGTGTGAAAAAGCTACAGCATAGAAAGAGAGGCAGAAAAAAATTGTGGGCTTTGGTTGTTAGCTTTAAAAGAAAACAAACATTTTGCAGCATAGCCTTGAACTTTCCTCTGCCATGCATCCAGACAAAGATACCAAAGCTGGAGCACACAAAGCTACAGTATTCTCACGAGATGCATTAGAGGTATTTCAGAAGTCATAGCCCCCCAGAACTGGCCGCTTTTCTAATTCTGGATACAGATCAAGAAAACAGCTTAGAAAAAAATGGAAACTAAAATCAAAGAGTCCCATTCAAGTGACATGGAGAAGAGTGTTTGACTGCAGTATTGAGAACCCTCAGGGGAAAGGTGAGGGAAAACACAGAGAAAGCAGGGAAGGGGAGGTGGAAGTACTTGGGCAGGAAAGGAGCCACTGTGATGGAGACATGGCCAAAAGCAGACTGCTCTTTGGATATAGGAAAGACAGAAAACTTGAGCCTATGTGGAGCTGCTGGGGTGTCAGTACCAATGCCAGTATCTCTGGTTAACAGCACTCAGGGTGTTCACAATATGGGTACTCACACAGGGCTCCATGATGACTCAGATTACACCAGAAAGAGTGGGACAAAGAAGAAGTACAAGAGGCAAACACTCTGATGGAGGGGCAATCTCAGCTGGTGTTGGCAAAAGATTTCTACCTTTAGCAGCAGTGCAAGATGTGAAGAGGCTGCCCTCGGAAGAGGTTGTGACTGGTGAGCTGGTCAGAGCTCCAGCTCCCATTTGTTCTGCTGGCACCAGAGGGGCTCAATCCAACAACTACATGCAGAGGATGGCTGATGCCTTCTTCCCTTCTATGTCATTGCTCTTCTTTCTTGTGTTTTTCCTACCCTGAATAACCAAGTATGACCTTCCAAACCTTCAGATAACACACTCAGCAATACAAGTGGCACTGACATTGAGTGAAACTAAGGAGTGTGAGGCTGGCACCTCTCTGAGATGAATTGGGTGAAAAGGGTCATCCTTTTCTGATAAGGCTGTCTGTAGACTCAGACAGACAACATTAATTAGACTCTTGGCAAAGAGAAGGTTAGAAATTTGCTTGCTTTAACAGAAGCTTAGGCTTGGTACTCTATGATGCAGTCATGTCAGTCAAATAGCTGAGTCTTGGACACACTGCCATTAAAACAACATCCAGAATTCTTTATTTTTTTAATGAGGGAAACAGAGTTTTTATGCTAATTCAAATTTCCACTGTACCTCTGGGAGGAATACTCACTCTAAATAGTGATAACTTAAGCTACAGGAGAAGAAATAAAACTCAAGTGACTATGTCCTAACACGAGGCTTCATTTTGCTCCCTCCAGTTCTTAATGCACAGAGTCCAAGATCTTGGCAGAGATGGACCATGAACTGGTGGCTGGAATGTCCAGCTGATGAGCAATGTTGGGCTCTCTTCTTATAGGCAGAAAATCTCTTATGCCTTGGGTCAATTCTGCTTCCAGATGGTTCCTGTATTTTGGAGGAGGAGGGAGGAGACTCTCCCTGCCCAAGTTTTAAAAGGGAAAGATCACACATTTCTAATTTTGTGAAATTAGTCCTGGTTCAAATCAACTTGTTCATGACTTTCAGGAGACTTGCTAAGGCTAAGGCTAAGGCTAAGGCTGACTAGAGGCAGTCCTAAGTCCTAATAATGGCACTTCTGGGTTTTTCCCAAGATTTAGGCGCTGGGAAATGCCAGAGTCAAGCCTTGTGGCCCTTAAGGAATTCAAACACCTTTAGAGTGTAAACAGGAAATAAGGTGGCATTTTTCATATGTTTTGACTTAGGTGTCTACACTTCAGCTAAACTACATTTTTACACCCTCTGATGCCTAAGTTCAGGAAAAGACCTGTAGAAAAAACAGCTATTCTGCCACATTAATTAGCTCCTACATGGATAGAAAATTGACAGCCTGATGTCAATGCTGGTGACATCAAGGCTGACAGTAAGTGCTTCTCCATTCCATAATGAGATTGGTACTTCATTGCCTCCTGAAAGCTGGAGAATAGGCAGCATTAGGCTAGTGGAAGATGAAAATTTTATTGGGAGAATCATCAAGGAACATTATAAACAACCTTTGAAAAGAAGGAGCATTACTTTGGTTTGCAACTGAAAGGCCTGGTTAGCTGCCCAGCCAGCACCCGGCAGTCATGTAGTTGCACTAGCTAGCATGGGGTCTCTCAACTCCAGCTGGTCAGGATCTTGCAAAACTACTGTCCATTACATTTATTATCTCCCAATTATTCTATTTACAAGATGCTCTCCCCAGGGAGCCTCCGGGATGAGCTGCTGCAGAATCACTGAATGCAGCAGTTGTACTGGGGAGGCTCCTCCTGTGAGCACACGCCTTGGGCATTCAGGAATCTGCACTGGCAAGCTGTTAGTTTTCACCTATAATTACTAAAATGGCTTGGGATCTGCCTGTCTGCAAGACACTTCTCTCCCCAGGTGATCAGACTGTCACAGTGGCACTCAGCAAATGCGCTCAAGCTGTCGCCTTCTCAATTTAAGAAAGGGCAGGACCTGCTTCCAATGATTTTGCTGAAAAGGGCTCCAAGCTTTGAGATACTTTCCCTCAGCTTAAACAGAAAGGTAAAATTCCCTGAAATCTCCTGACTTTTACAAGTACCCCATAAAATCTAACAAAGCTTTTGTAATGCTGATAGCAGTAGCAAAAAGGAGGTATGCAATCAGTATTTGGAAGCTGGACAGATTATTGTTTATCTACATTTCACTACTCAGCATTTAGTGTGTAAATAAGAAGGACACCACTGGATTATGCATCCAAATCTCTTTTTGGAGACCTTTAAGGAGGAGGGAAGGAAGAAAAAACAGGGCACTGACAAAAAATAAATCAAATTAATGGTAAGACTTGCACTGGTAAAGCGATTTTACATTTAAGAGTGGGACATGAGAGCCTTCCACATTTTCATTAACAAAAGAACTCATGACCTACTATTTCTGAAGTAATCCGCCCACAGCATACAGATCAAACACCCAAACTATCAACACAGTGAGAACAAAAAATGTAGCTTGAACTTAATTTGGTTCAATTTTTTCCTTTGAAAATCACCACACATCTTAACCTGATATTCGTTTTGCCTGCAACTCCCTACCTGATTTTCACATGCCAATATACCTGCTATCAAATTTGCTCACACCATTTCCTTATAGACCTCAAGAGCTGAGCACAGAAAGTTAATGCTGGTAGTTTAATGCCTTGAGAAGGAGAATTAAAAGCTTTTCTCCTGGCATCAAATTAACCCCAGGTTGTTTGAATATAAAGTATATAGCAAGGGGTGAGTCCTTTGATCCTTATCAGATGGGTCAAACATGTCCACATGTATAGACTGAGATTAGCATGAATTTATATTAAACAATATGGACCTGTGTGGAAGAGTGGGCTGTATGAGGAATACAAGCACAGACACTCTGCCCATAGGCAATTGCTATTCAGTAGGAACAGTCACGTTTGTGCTATGTGATCGATGAACACTGACTGTGTTTTGATGCTAACTTTGCAACAGAACCTTGAAATTAGCTGAAGTCTAGATAAAGAGGTCAAAGAGATTGAGGATATGAACTTACTGACTTTAGATAATATTTTTCCCATCAATAAAATATCTTTGCTATATGTCCTATTTCACCACCTCCAGCAGTTCAGGAGAATGAGGTTTTATCTATGGCTCTCTGGAAACTCCTCTAACCCAAGAGATTTCCAACACCCTCGGTGTGAAGGGTGTGACCTGGCACAAAGTGGCCTTTGGACTTTGGGCTCTGACACACAAAGTGCTAAGAAAATTCTTCTGATCTTTGTCCACAGTGGGAGAATCTTCACAAGAATTCTTTGCTGACCTGAAGGGGCTGTTAGACTCTTTAAACAAGGTGCAGCTCACTCTTAGGAATAAGCCAGCACCAGCACTATAAATTTAATGAGCTCTAAGTTTCTGCATTCTTCTGGAAAATCGCATTGCTCCATGCAAAACTTTGTTTTAAAGAAAATCTAAGATTTCTTGCATCCACATGAGAAGGAGGAGAGAAGGACCTCCTGGTGCCATCTCATGCTATGGACTCTCCTTCCCACTCCTGCCTAACCAGACAGGGAGGATAAAATGCCACCCATCTGTTCCTGCAGGTATGGCTGTATTTTCTAATTTCACAGTAACAAAATACAGCCTCCTCACACTTTCCACACATGCATCAGCTCTGAGATGTCACTCAGGCAAAATTCTTCCAGCTTTGCCACCAAGATGGTGACTGACCTCTGAGGACTCCCATAAGGAAAGCCCTCTTCACGCAGAACAAGGACATGAACCTGTCATCAGTGGTTCCCTAGGGTTAATTACCTCCTTTAACACAGCAGGGGTAAGTTTTTCAGGATTATATAAACAATGGCTCTCTTCTTATCTATTGAAGTTCCAATCTAGCCCCTCATCACTGTACTTTCTGGGCTGTAATTGTAACACTATTAATGGTTATCCCTGCTCCGTGAAGTAAAGTAATCTTGACTACACCAGTTAATCAATACTTGGACAAATGAACTGAGCTTTTCCCTAGGCTAGGATAGTAATTGTAATTATGAGATGTGATCAGCTGGCAAAGTATGGTTACTAACACTTGCATCTGGCAGAGAAGTGAAGTTTTAAATATCTATCAGAAGATTCTGGTTTCACAGAGACAGTATTTCTTTAAGTCTAGTTAACCACTTGTCAGAAGCCATTAGCTTTAGCTAATCAGTTATCGTTCTTCTGAGAAATGACAAGTGAGAGTCTAGTGGACTGACTCCTGAGATCCCTTGTTGGCACCATCGTCCATCTGTCCATGAGCACTGAGCAGAAGGCATCACATTTGCAGCGAGGTCACAGGGCATCAAAGGGAAAAGCATCAGAAGGCAGAGGGAGACAGACCAACGAAAACAGTAGTTTACTACAAGTCTGGAACACTTTGAGGCATCTGGTAGTCAATATGGGTTAGTTACGTTATGTTTGCTCTATTTTCTGCATGAGAACTACACATGCATCTTTGCAGAACCCTGGGCAGCAATTGCGGTACAGAAGACCATAGAAAAATCTGCTTGGAAAATAATCTGGCCTCTTCTTAATTTATATGTACATATAAACACACACTGAAAAACTGTATTGCCTAACTGAGGAGCCACACAAGATTAATTAGGACAAATTGCAATTTAAACACAGAAGGGAAAGAGGGCAGTAAAATATCAGTCTGCTCATTTGCTTTAATCTTCTAAAAAGACCAGAATAGGTTAGTTTTTGTTTAGGGTTTTACAGGTCCCAGAACTGTGAAATGTCCAACAGTGAAGCACTTAGGCAAATATGTGAAAGTAGATTTACTGACATTTCAACAAAAAAAATTTTTCAGGAATCCGCAAGAAAGAAAGGCTCTTTCTGCAGTACCAAAGATGAGGCCATCTTCTGAAAAGGAAACACAAGTCATCTTTCTCCATGCTGTAGGGCTCCAGACAACTGAAAATAAGGTTGCAAGAGGGAATCACAGGGAACAAATGCTGTCTACAACTTCTGAGGTGAGAGTGCCAGGGAGGTCAGAACTGGAGCAGTCACTCTCTTGAACTTGCTGATGTTGGAAAGGGAAGTTTTCTGTTGGTACCAGTTTCTTAACAACAGAGGGAAAACATTTTTTTTCCCAGTTTGTGGTTCCATTCCTCTATGCTATGCCCAGTAGAAAGCAGAAACTCAAGAATTTAAGGGAATCCAGAGAAATCTGCTGTAGCTCCTTAGTCACAGCAACAGTTTTGTGCAAATTCTGCCCAGACAGCCCTGGAGCCACCATGATCTATACTTCTGAGCTCAAAGAGTTACTACCAAGGACCACCACAGCATGGTAACTCTCTGGGCAGACTCCTCCTGCTCCTCCAGATATGTGACTTATCTCAGAGCTACCAAAATGGCAGATTTCACTTAAATTTAGACCACTGCCAAGGTTTGCCTAGAACTTGCTACAGTCAGAATGATATGGAGTGAGAGCTATTCAACTGAATGGAGGCACCTAGTAATACTACATTTGCAGGAACTACCCAAGACAAACTTCACAGAAAAAAGCACTCACAGGTTATGTTTCTTTCCATCCTGTAGTAATATGTGAATAAAACTAACTTGTCTGTGTTGTCCTATAATCCAAAGAGAATGCTGCATTTCTCTGTTTTACAGGGAGTAGATTAGTTGTATCACTGCAAATTCCATCCATGAAGCCAGCACTGCTGGCTTGCCCAGCAAACCAAGGCCCAGTGCACTGCTTCCAGAAAGGACAGCAGTAAAATCACCCAGAGACTCAGCACACATTTAACCCAGCACCTCTATCCCAGCGTCATTGAGGGAGGCAGCCATGGAACTGAGGATTCTCCTCTTGTGCTTGGACAGAGGTACTTACAGCTTAGGACTTAGGAATTTTTAAGAATTTATAAGAATGTTTTTAATAAATATTCTTTTCATTAATAGGCAAAGATTAGGTAATTCTTCTGCTATTGATAATCCCCTACAAAAGTCATGTAGGACCTTCTATCTTTTTTCCATTATATCTATAGGAAAAAAGCAGATACTTTCCCCATTCCCTACAGAGTTCCCCATTGGGTGTCCAGGAACCATGTGCAAAATGGTGCTATGAAATTCATGGTAATCGGGTGCTCTGGAGACACAGGTGGTTGCCGTTCCCAACAAGGACAGGTCAACCCCACTGCCCACCCTACCTCTTCAGCCAGATCCCAAATTTCAGCACCCACATTGACAACTGCTGCTGCTGCTATCAATTTAAGTGGCTTTCAGACTAACAGCATTTTTAGCATTAACTTTATACTTATATTTTATGGTAAGCATAAGGAGTAGTCTCAGGTTCTTCCATGAAGTGACAGTCTCATCACCATTTAACAGAAGGGACTGCAACAGGTAACTGCTGCTACTAACCTCTATTTTTTTTCCATTTTACCTATGCAATTAGAAATAAGACTCCTAAATCCTCAACTGTTCAGCTTGTTACCCTTATTAATAGTTTTCACACCCATCTTTGTAGCCATAACCCTCTTCCACTGAACCCCGTGATTCTCACTGTTTTTTAAAAGCTCTGTGGAATTTATAATTTGGGACAGGGATTTCCCTTTTACAATATATTTGTCCAGAATCTCCTTCCAAATAACCCTGATAAACACTAATGTATCAGAAATAATCAAACTTAACAAGCAACTAATTACACTTCTCTGGGAGGCTGTTCCATTCAAACACACTGTTCCCATGAGCAAGAGATACGTGCAGTCAGGGCTGGCTCACAAACATTTCCAGTGTAAAAACTGAGACTCCTCATAGTGCTAGTGATTTCTGTTCTCAATAAAACCGAGGTTAAAGGCAGAAAAATATCATCCTGTCTTTTAAAGCAGCTTAGCACATTTACCAAACGCCTCTGGGAGAAGCATCCCTTTTTTCACTAGAGTTTTATGTGACCAATTCAGCTGTAACAGTTCTGGCTACTTTACTATTGACAATTTGACAAGTGGACTCAAATGAGAAGTTTTTTGTGATTTCCTTTCACAAATCTGTATGGGGGAAACATTAAATAGAAATTGAAAACCAAGTTCCATTAGCATTTTTTTTTTGACCTATTTTGCCTGGGACTTTATTTTTAGAGGAATGTTCCAATAGACTGCAGGAAAGATAACACCTGCTTCATTTCCCTTCCCTCCAGTCTTAAACATCCAGGATTTATACAGTTATTTTTATTCTTTCCTGATACCGCAGCCTTGCCTGTTTATAAAATGTAAAAGGTAGACAGATAATTGTACTATTTCACTAGTAAACAGGGAGGTGAACATGAAACTGAGCTCAGAATTGGAAACCCTGTCAGAGTGTTGGTGAATCACTGTATGAAATAAATTGTTCACTTTCTGTTCAGTCCATTAGCTACAAGGATGGAAAGAATTGCTCTTACAACGCATAATGCTGCAATTTCCTATATTCACTTAGCACTTCCCCTCTCCCTTCTGCAAACCAAAAGCATTACATTTGAGGTTTAATTCGCTCCCTCTAACCACGTTTTCATTCCCAACTCTGACAAACCAAGCTATTACTCAGTGAAAATGCACCAGCTTTTACATAGCATTCATGCACACAGTGCTCTTCCTCCCCTTGGAAATAAGGTAATGGCAGGAAAACAGAGAATATATAGAGGCCCCTATGCCTACACATCTGCAAACAGACAACCTTTTGTTTCTCCTGAGCTTTTTGAAAGATGGTGTAACACAACTGAATTCACAAGAACCCCATGTCATGTGGGTGCCAGATTTTGTGCTGACGTTGTGACAAGAAAATCAGTACTTGCCTACAGGTACCACACATGCCCTTGCCCTTACCCATGCCCTTTCCTTGTAAGTCTGGGGAAGCCACCGACATTTTTAATAGTCTCAAGTGTTAGGCTTGAAACAAGCTATTTAAAGTAATTCTTCCCTGAAATGGGGCAAGGAATATTGTGCTGGCACCACTGAGAGCCCTGACTGTTCTGGAGGGCTTCACTCCAGCAATGAGGCTG
The DNA here is from genome assembly GCA_013397135.1 of Pachyramphus minor. Classification (NCBI taxonomy): domain Eukaryota; kingdom Metazoa; phylum Chordata; class Aves; order Passeriformes; family Tyrannidae; genus Pachyramphus; species Pachyramphus minor. The sequence continues at coordinate 173,127 of VYXB01009548.1, read as the reverse complement.
GGCTCACTACTCCAGACAGACCTGTACCACACTGTACTCAGTGCAGACTTGCACAAGGCTGCCCACCTCTGCACAGCAGAGGTTCTGCAGGAGGACTGCAGTGGGACGGAAGCATGGAGGGATGGTGCTCATGGGCCTCTATTTTGCCTTTCTTTTTTTTTTTTTTAAAGCAGAAGCCAAGTTTGAGAAGAAAAGATTTGAAAAAGGAGATCTATGAAATAAAATTCTTGGCACTTCTCAGCTTCTCTTTACTACTTTTCCTGCACATATGACAGCATGTGTTAATTGACCCTGCCACACAGACACCCACAGACAAATCCTGAAGTCTCGTCAAGTCACAGGAAGACAAACAGTGGCTGAGACCACTGTTTGTCCTTGCTCCACCAAGGAACAGCTTGGGATGGCAGCTCTTCTCTGGGACTCCGGTAGCTTTGTATCTTCTGCCCACCAATTAGCATGGACGAAGAGTCTTTCCTAAGATGCATGAACTGTGCTGAACAGCACTGGAAGGGAGCAATGAATGAGATCTCAAGACAAGAGCAGACCATGTTGCCTTCCCATCTTCTGTACACCGCATTTTTATTCTGGAGATAACGTTTTCATTTAAAAAATGCCTGCAAATGAAATAAGGAACAAGCTTTGCATGCCTGACTTATGACTAGCTCCTGCTCCAGCAGACATGGATCTATTTCAGAAAACAGTGGCTGGGTTGAGACCTGCAGGTAAAATTTAGCCTTTCAGTCCAGTAACGATGAAATCTACTTCAAGCTACTTCTAATTGAACTGACTGGTGCTGGCACTAAAACACCTCTTGGAACATGTACTGGCTTTGCAGCAGTTGAGATTTTGACTCCCTGGTTGCCATTTGATGAGAGACCTTTGCTTTTTCATAACTCTATGGGCAAGTGATCTGTCGGGGTGACCACTAAAAGGGAACTCAAACTGATCCTCCTGACAAATTCTGCTAGAGTGGCAAAACCACTGTGTGTATAACCTTAAACTCATTTACCATTATCTGGCCTTATTCATATATCTTGAGTTTGCAATTCACTTCAAGGGGGGTTTTAGTGACAGCTAGAAAACCTCGAGGCAGGAAATGCTAAGAGCATCAACCATTCCATAATTAACGTCTCTTTACAACCGTTATGAAAAAATAAAATAGTACCATATTCCAAAAGTTTTAACAGGAAATAAAAGTGATTTGACTTGTGTCTTGTTGGTCTCAAATCACCCACTTTTTCTCCTGTGGGGGAGCAGGGCTGTTTGGCTCTAGAGTACTTTATTGCTGCTCTGTTATCAGGATTGTATTTGCACTGGAACTCTCACAGAAGCCGGCAATGTAGGCATTATTTGGGTTGTATTTCAGGTCATGTGCCAGTCTAACACGGACTGAAATCCAACTCCTACTGCTTCACAAACCCAACTCTTTACCTCCAAAGATGGAGTGTGGCAATAGAGGCTTCTTCTCCATTATTTTTCCTGGATATTTGAGATTTCTGACTACATAGAAAAAATGTCTACTAGAATATCCACCACCCACTTGAATTTTAAAGTATGTATGTAACCATTTCACACTTATTCCACCTTAACGGTCCATTCCAGGCCAAATTCCAAGAAGATGCCAACACTTATTTTTAGTCTTACCTTACCTCAGCTGTTGGCAAAGAAATATGAATTCTTACTTTGGAGGGCCTTTTTAAACTAAATATAGTTGTTTTGAATAGACATCACTGAATCCCGATTGTTTTGTGTTTACTTACCTTTTCTGTAGGACCAGATGCAAAATGAAATAACAGAGGTTTCATACAGCATTTCAACTGAGAACACTGTTTACACTTCAAGCTCAGTTAACTTACAGGAAATTGCCACTAAGGATGCCAAGGACATCTCTACAACCTTCACTATGTCACTACAGGGACTCATTTCTAATAAATATTTCCTAGTATAATCAGACTTTTTTTCTTCACGCCCTGTCTCAAACATACTCTGAAACCCATAAGAGGAATCAGTCACTGTTGTCCAACTCATCACTGAGAAGGTGAGAATTTGTCTGTGAAACATCTCCAGAGTTGGAGTGATCAATACCATGCAGCACAGCCATTATATAACAATAGCAGAATTACTCCCTTCACAAATTATTTGGAAATATGATCAAGGTTCCTACTGAGATAGAAAGGAAGCTGTCCTATTTCTAAAAAGCAATAGACTGACAGATGAAACAAGAAGAGAAGCTTCCAGGTTGGGAAAGGGGATTCCCTGAGAAGAAGAGCATTGCATCAATCCTTACCTGGCCCTTCATGTGACACCAGGCTGGACAGCAGATGCAGTCCCCAAGTTCCCTGGCAACTTGGACCTAAACCAAATTTCCCTTTTGGACTACACCAGTGTGTTTCTTTTCCTTGGAAATCAGGGGAGTTAGGGAGAACAGGCTGCTCTGTGCCCAGATTTCACCAAGACACAAGGCTTAGGTCTGACTGGAGCACTCAAGTCCAGCAGCTTGGAAGAGCTCCAGGTTCTTTAAATTGTCCAAGGAAGCACAGTCTTCCTGATAGCCCAAATGCAGGCAGAGATAGGATGAAACATGCATTTCTATTTTGTTTATCAAGTTGAACAGATTTAAACCTTGTTTGTAGAAACCACAAATGCCGATTGCACTTCAGTCTTCTGACTCTGGGTAGCTGTAACTAGCAGGTAAATCACACAGAGAGCTCTATCAAATAGCTGAGGAACTTAAAATAGAGAATGAGTAGAATGCATGGTCAAAGTGCAGCCCTAAATACTGACTATGGTGTTCTAAGAGAAGATAGAAAGATGAAGAACTACCCTTTAGGGCTGGTCAAAGACTGAAGGAGGAGGCAGAAGTGCAGGTGACATATAAATGCTCCACAGTGGTGGTTGTTGACCACTACTGCTCTTATGAGCTGTCTGAAGCCTTTTCCAGGTTGTTGCTCTAAGGGACTTCAAGAGGTCATATTGCCTCTACTCTGGTCTCAAGATGAGACTGACTGTGCCAGCATCTTTCCTGAGAGATAGCAGCCTAACCCTGTTCACTTAAAAAATTATCGAGGCTCTGCTGTCTCCCCGGGCAATCTATCCCTCACGTTTCACTGTTACATAACTTAATGTTCTTTTCCTGCAACGTAAGTCCGTTAGTTCTTGAGGCTGGAGAACAGCTTGTACCTTCCATTTTGCAGCTATTTCTATGTGTTTGAAAAAGGTTATCGTGTCTCCACTCAGTCTCCTCTACTCCAAACTAAGCAATCACAGCTTCCTAGTTCATCACACAGAAGCCAGGCTGCTGCTGCCCGGTGATAGCTTCCAGTAACTGCTGACTGGGCTGGATTTGTACCAGCAGCTCGTAGGTGAAAGCCTTCAGGAGCTTTAGCTCTCTGAGCCAGGCTGTCCTTTCAAAGGCGTGAAACTTTTTTCTGCAATCCATTACAGTGCATCAGTAAATACACGTTCTGGTACAATACATTTCTGGAATTTTCTCCATCGCATTAGGATATCATAACAAGAAGAAAGGAAAATACACCTTATTTCACAAAAGTGCATTTTAGGGCCAAACTTAAAACAGGATTCCCAACAGGTCTGGAAGAGTGGAGAGGGAAAACGCAATATATTGTGTTAACACCTTCCCCATTCCACCCCCTCTACTGAGCAAATTAAATGAAATGCATGAACCATGTCTCGGTGGGCAAATGAAACTTGGTATTTGTATTTGCTGCCATGTCTCAAAGTGTTGTTTTTCATTTTAGACTTTGCATGGTGGTAAACACTGCAATGCTTTACATTCATTAAGCTTGGGCCCATTTAGTCTGTGCAGGCAAAGCAAGTGCATATATCTCAGACCCATAAAGCATCAGTTCAGAATTACACAGGAAATAAATGAGACTAAGCCAGAAGTCCAATTTCCAGAGTCCAGCTCACTAAAGCTAAACAAGCACCTTAGATAAATATGGCCTATTCTAAATGAAATGTTAGTGTAATTTGATAACTGTCAATAATTCCCTCATTATGCCTAAATGAGCTTGTCATCCAAGGAGATTGCTGTATGGCTGATCTTAATTTGCTAATAAAAACTGCAGAGAAGAAATTCAGCTAAACTAGAACTATTTGATTCATAAAAGTGCAACAGTGCACTTTTTAAAGCATTTGTTCCCAGTCTTGACTCCTGACTGGTTGAAGCCCAAAACCAATTTGCTCTGCAGCCTGTAAGAAGGCTGCTTTGCTATGTAAGAACAATGAGTGATTGTCTCTCTAAATCACTGTTATTCCTTACCCCATTATGGTTAATTTATTTTTAATCATGTTGTATAATAGAAATAAAATCACTGGATTAAGCATATATCTAGCAGTGGGAGCCCATTATCCTTTGACAACGTTCTGTTTCATTGACATTATGTCTTCACTGTAAACAGTTTCCTTGTCATCATTAGTCCTAAAATGACTATTGGATTTCAAGGGTTTCTCCCTAATCCATAATAAGATTTACTTGCTAACAGCAAAAACAAAACAAAGATATGCTTCTATTGTTTTACTGCTGTGGAATACTTACTTTAAGCTATTCAGAAAAGTCAAGTACAAATCCAGATATTATAAGTATTTAAAGTTTTCCTGCATAATTCTGATTCAAGGGAAAGCCTTAGCAACTTTGTAAGCTTTGGATCTTTGTGGCTTTATTTTACTTAAGCAAGCAACAATACTTTGTCAGTTCTTGAACCAAGTAAGATCTACTATTTCTTGTACAATTATTTTTTCAGACCAGTTAAAGCAAATCTCAGCACAGTCCACTTTCTCCAGAAAGGAGTTCATCAGATTTCACATGAAGAAAGAGGCAGAAACTTTCCTGCTAAGGTTGCCAGCAATCCCTCTGTGGTAAGTGCTAGTGAACAGTCACCGCTAATGCTGGGAGGTTAAAAACTACTTTGGCATGCTGATCCCCATGGGATAATTCAACAGTTCTTCATTTGCACCAATGGCAGTCACAGTTAAATCTAAAACTAGATTTTTTCACACCCTATTAACAGCATCATTAGAATGCAGCAGGGACTATCTAGAGAAAAGAGCGTTTTCTGTTATCTCATCGTTATCTTCGAGAAGGTGGCAGATTTCCCTGTGAAAATTATCCTTATAGGCTGCCTCTTATTTAAGGATATCCTGGCACTATCAAGTGGTGCTCTTTTTATGCTGAAATTGCTAGCAACACTTAAGAGTCTCTGCATGACTCTTTCATCTGGGAGAGCAGCTTCAATAGATACCTATTTTCCATATATGTAGACAAGCTGTGACACTTTCACCCATACTGACATAATCCGCATAAGCCATATGGTTTCCATTAAGAAGGGTCCATACAGTATAGTCAATTCTCCATTATCTTGGCTAATAGGAGAACATAATAACCAAGACAAAGGAAAGACATGCATAATTATTGCTTCTAGATAAGAGCTGACTCAAATATTTTTGCACCGTGCTCCCCAGACTGAGCTTATACATCTGTCAGAGCTTGACAACTTAGAGTTTATTAACTCAGGCATTACCTGGATCCATCTGATACAAGCAAGGCAGCTTGGGTGTCTCCATGATTTAATCACTCCACAAGTATTCTACTAGCTGAAAATCATTTTGGCGATAATTAAATAACAACTTCCATATTTACTGTTTTATACATTCTGATACTAACACAGCATAGACCCAGTCATGCATGGACAAGTCAAGGTTGAACGGGGAATAATGAGGAAAAGTAAATTATGCATGAAATGCAAGAGGAGTATGTTCAAAAGACAAGGGAATGCACAAGGCACACAATGATGTAGAAGGGCTTGTGGAATTATCTTATTCCCAGATAGCACTCACAGAGGAAGCATGTTCAGGACTGTCACAGGTAGCAAGTGTGAACCAGAACTATCTACGTGAATTGTCAGAGGTTTCTTTTTTATTGTGTTGCAATTACTCAGCCACATTGAACGTTTGTCAGTTGAGAGTTCTCATAAAGTGTAATCTCCGAGACCTTTTAGTACCAATGCATAGCCTTCCTAATCTCAGCACTGGTATACAAATTGTATTGTTCAGTCACAAGAGACACGCAGTTCTGCTACAGATATATGGACAAAACAGTGCCTTTATCACTATAGAAAGAAATACAGATTCTCTTACAAAGAAAATGAAAGTGTCACAAATAATTTTTTCTGGATTCCTACAGAAGGAAAGGGATTATAAAGAAATAAACTCAGCCTTAGTGAAATCAGCAACATCATTTCTTAAACACTGAAGTGAATCATCATATGGAAACCAAACCATTGCCAGGCAAGTTTTTAATGGTATACTTGTACATGGCATTGTGTTGAGGAATTGATGATTGTATTCTGCCACATTCCATGTTGCATTTACAAATTAGCATTGCCTTGGTTTGTCTGCACATTACAACTAGACAGAGGTACACAACGATGCAAGACACAGGCCAAGCTGTAGAGGGAAAGCTGACGGGTTAGAGAAGTTAACCATCTCATGTGATATAACTGGCTACAGAAAGAGCAACTGACAGCAAATCACAGTGCCAGACATATTAAATCCCTAAGTATCTGTTCATTTTGCTTAAAGCATCACATACAGTGTTCAGATCACTCCGGAGGTCTTGGACAACATTTTCTATACTCCTGGTATCCTTCAGAATCTCAATGCTTTGCGTATACGGATTGAAATACACAGAGAAGGGACGATTGATTGATTTGGCAAAGTCCCTGAAAGAACAAAGAAAATTAACATAATTTTTTTTTCAACCTCTAAAGAAGAGAAATTAAAATTTTTGAGTAAGGGGAAATAATTTACCTCATCTTTTCTTTGGCTTCTTCAAAACTTTCTGAAACAAAGTAAGCCTCCTGGAAAGTAGTGATAAGGCATTCTTGCAAACAGGTTGTCTTTGGATCAAATGCTTTCACATTGGCCTTGTCTGAGAGAGCATGCTGCAAAATATACCACAGGATCTGTTAAACTGTGTTTTGATATTGCTGTGTGTCTACATACAACTGTTCATATATACAACTTTTATATTGCTGTGCTGTATGTTTCCCACAAACTGGTAGCCCCTATTGTTTTACATACAGTGTTTTTTCCATTTGAACAGTGAACATGGTGAATTTGCTACTTTAAAAAGCTCTTACTGTGGAAGATTTTTTTTCCCCCCTAATAATGAAATAATAAAGAGGAGATTAGAAATGCACCTGCCATGAAGACGTACAGACCTAAATGTTCAGCTGGAAACAGGAAAGTCATCAAATCACCATTCTTGAAAATTTATCTGTACAACTGCAAATATGTATGTCCCCAAAATGTTATTTAACTGGCAGAATTCATCATTGTCTTGGTGGGTAAATTGAGTCTCACCAAACAGTTCATATAATCTGTGCTTTACATTTTCAGGACAAAATCATATACTATTTTTCTGACAGTGAAAGTGAAACTATATATCTGAAAACCCATTAAATAATGCCAATGTATCGCATAGTGATGAAATGCATTGCCCTTCTGCCACATACACCTGAGCAATAATGCTCCATATAGTACTGCAAAGGAAAAATAGCTAAACAAACAGGCACGGGTAAGTACAGAGCAGACACTGGGCAGGTCAGGCATCAAATGCTGCTACCCAGAGCAGAGATTTCTGATTAGCCTTTCTTTTAAATGACTTCCACAAGCCACTAGAAAGGACACAAAGATTTCAAAACTGAAAATCAGGTACTGAGACATTTTCCAACACAATCTTTTCTAGCTCCCCTTTCGACTTAAATATTTGTGTTAGCTTTTGGACCTACCTTATCTTCTAGAGCATACATATTTTCATTTTCAGTTGCAGAATACTGTAACTCTGTAACAGTAGCTCTGTTACAGCAGTGCAAGGTAAGGAAGGAGAGCATATTTAGGTCACCTTTCAACCTTCTTTAGTCTCCTGATATCTATACATAGTGAAGATGTGCACGAAAAGCATAAAGAAATGACAGGGAGGAAGCAGATCCCTGAGGTCCAAAGGTGTCTCTGCTTTCTTTACTTTCTATCTGCATGGACATTCTTTATAGCAGAATAAGGCATTAACCTTAAGGTATTCACCACAAAACTTTTATCCCTGCTCTTGCTTATACTCATTCCTAAATCCCTGTGAAAGGCACTGAAAATATCACATTAGCTCTCAACCTGCAGTCTCCAAATAACAGGACAGAAAACTGGAACAAGAGCTTCTTCCTCCCACCTCCTCTCTGTCCAAAAATAAATACATGAAAAATTAATGCATGAAATCATGAAATGTCAGAGAATTACCTTTCTTTAGTACATGTATCCTTTCCTTCTCACAAGGTTTAATGTTTCTAGCCAGCCATCAGTTGAACAGGTTTGAAAACAAATATTAAAAATGGTCTGTCAACCAGCATCCTCTTCTAAATGGATTGCAGGATCAGGCTCACCTTATTAGGCTCCTTCCTATATCCCTGTTGTCACTTTCTCTTTGTAGAGTCACAATACAAGTGAATGCTTGTAAATTCAGGCACTTACCTCCTTCTATCAAAATGAATTTGCTTTTCTTCACTGAGAATTATAATAGATTCCCTGGGAGGTTAACTGTAGATAAAAAAAAATCTCCTTTTAAGGTGCCTTTGTACTTCCAGGTGAGATTTGATGCCTCAAATGCCTAAAGCACGAAGTTTTAAAACTCTGAGAGGACTGAGTGAAGCCCTATGCAGGGAATCAAGATTATGATACAGGCCATCATTTCTTAGGAACTGAATCAGTAGGTGACCACTTCCGGCTCATGGATTCTTTCCCGTACTGTGAAAGTTTCAACGGAAAGTGTGACAGTGTTATCTTCTCTACTTACTAATGGCCTCTGCTGGGCCAGGCCTAGTCCTTGGGACTAAAGCCATCAGAGGTGAGAAGGGATTCAAGTCTGTGAACAACTGCTCTAGTCACAGAGCCCTGATTTTATAAAAGGAGAGAGTTTAAAGGGGAGGAAAAGCTTATTGCTTATCACAGGGGACGTCCTCTGAGAAAGCCTTTCTAGCTATTCTCCTCTGATTAACCACATGAAATGACTAACACTTTCTGGATCCCAGTTTAGTTTACACATGAGCAGAGCTGTTGCTTCACAAAGCAATTCTGCAGAGACTGGGATGTGAGGACACCAGACAACGTGGAATCTGGATACAGAGGGTAAAGAATTCAGACATGCCTTTAAAGTTAGGTGACAACTGATCAGTTATTCTTAGGATTGCAATTTGGGAATGAAGGGCCTAAATTCTGATGAATTCCCACCTGAGACACCCATCTCCCTTCTAGGATGTTTGGTAGCCATGCCAATGCTTAATTGATCCAAGAGCCAAGGTTTCCATCTTTGCAAGTCTGGATGGTGTTTTCAAATTCCACAGCCTGGCATCTGTAACATCTGCTATTGAGTTGATATGCTGACACCAGCAATGCCAGACTTCAGCAACTAAACTGAGCCTGCAGACAAACCTTCAGAGAGATCATAAACTGTTTAGTGTGAACTAGAATGGTCAGGACACTGACTCAAAGCTGACTAAAGTATTTTTCAGAAACATTACAGTGTTCTAAAATGTTGGTCCTTGGCACTCTCAACATCATGAAGTACACAATCTCAACAAAAACACTTGGTTTGTTGAGTCCAAAAGCTTTCAAGATCATGCTATTCACTTATGGTTTGGTTGGACGTTCAGTTTTTCAGTGAACTCAAATGAGTAAGTAGATTTCTCCATCAGAAACCTCTTTTGTTCTCCCCCTCCAATGAGATGTCAGGGCTAATACTTATAAAGAAAATAGGTTTTGGTAAAATAGAGCATCTTACCATCTTGTGGATCTGTAATAACTGTCCCTAATGGCCCATTCATACAAATCGTAACTGCTTATGCCAACAAAACTACTGGTGATTCTCCTTCAGTTCGAGAAATAAGAATTCGGAGTGAAACTTCCAAATGAATCATCACTGATCAGTATCAGTGATGCAGCAGTATCAGTGAAAGCAGCAGTATGAGAAAACTGGACAGGTTAAGAATTAGACAACTACCCATTACAGGTCTCTTGGGCCTAGGTTGTCTGATGTATTGTGCAGAAGATGGAAGATATAACACAAGATCTAAAGAAGACTAACATGTTTCTGCAGTGGCAGCCAGTAAGAAACACTGGGGCATGTCAGATGGCACCAGGCATTTACACACTGAACAACAGTGAATCATTTCTTAAGTGACCACTATCACTGACATATGAAAAAGCATTTGGTCTTGTAATTTCTCTTGAGTGTAAAAAAATGAAGTGTCATAATACAGCTTGGAGCTTTTCAGATTTGAGGGGGAAAAAAAAAAAGAAGAAAAAAAAAAAAAGAGTAAAATTTTTAGCCAGCAAGGGGAAAACTTGAGTTGAGGAGTTGTGTGCGTACCAGTACTGATTTTATCACCTTGTTATTCCCGGTAGAGTACATATAGCTTTGGAAAATCTGTTCTTAAATGTTTTCCTGCTTATGTACAATCTAAGTTGCAAACCTTAGTGTGTCCTGATATTACCAGAAATTTTTTTCAGTGGTATAATTTTATATATTGTCTAGACAAATAAGGAAAAGACTTTCTAAAGAGTACTAAAATGAGCATCTGGGACACAGGAGTTATTTTCTTCATCCTCTTCAGAAAACATAGCCAAAATTTGCATTTGAATCTTTCTGGTGTTAAAGGCTAATGCTGGCTCTTCTTAAAATAAATGATCATTAAAACAAAATAATACAACTGGATATTGTATTTGACCTTAAAAAATTATACAGAAAGATTTGAAGCCTACCTCTCCATTTAATATAGAAGCATAAAACAGGGATATATGACTTGATCTACAGCCAACTGAAATGGATAGGAGACTCCTTTAATGAAACAGTTCAAGAGAGCATCATACAAAGTAAATGGATTAAAATTTCCAAAGACATTTGAACTGCCTTTTAGAAATAGTTTTAATAATTGAAATGTACATTATTTCCATCTTATCTCTAAGCCACAAATACATACTGTGTAATAGTGTTAGCTAGAGTTAACCTGACTATATTAAGCAGAACATTTTATAACTACTTACTGTATTATTCGTTTCCCCCAGGCTTCCTTTTTAATCTTCTCTTTCTCCTTATTTTGTTGTGCTTTCAAATTTTTTTTACTTGATGCTTCCCTAGCATACACATGAGGAGATGCACTTTTCAGTATCTGCAATTTTAAGTCTAAATACTGAGTGGGGAAAAGAATTTGAAGGGAATCCTATATTGACAGGTTGGTGCCTGCATTTCTCTAGCTTTTACAGTTCTTTGTTACTAAAGCTGTTGACTAGATTTGGAGAGTGAAGCAGTGTAATATAGAAACGGGGAAGACTGAACAAGCCATTCACTGCACTGAAAGGACCAAATACTGCTGGCCATTTACACCCTGCAAACAGTGTGGCTCACTCATTTCTAGAAATTCCTGTGAACACCACTGCATCGAAAAGAGAGCTGATGGGGAGAGCAGTTGGAAAAAGCCTTTTCTTCTTGCTCACAAATGCATATTAATAACAAATGCCTCTGCAATCTTGAGTGCACCCTCAGTAAATCTGGAGACAAGACCAAGTTGGGCATGATTATTGTTCTCCTGGGGGACAGGACAGCTCTGCAGAGCGATCTGGACAGGAGGGATTGATGAGCCAAGGCAAATCGTTGAGGTTCAATGAGGCCAAGTGCTAGGTCCTGTATGTGGGTCACAACAATCCCATGAAGAGCTACAGGCTTGGGGAAGAGTAACTGGAAAGTGGCCCAGTGGAAAAGGAGCTGGGGGTGCTGGTTAATAGCAGCAGAACATGAGCTAGCAGTTGCCCTGGTGGCCAAGAAGCCCAATGGCATCCTGGATTGTATCAGCAACAGCATGGCCAGCAGGACCAGGGCAGTGATCATCCCCCTGCACTCAGCACTGAGGCCACACCTCAAGTCCTGTGTTCAGTTTTGGGCCCCTCACTACAAAAAGGACATTATGGCACTGGAGTGTGTCCAGAGACGGACAATACTGAGGTAGCTGGGGTTGTTTAGCCTGGAGAAGATGAGGCCAGGGGAGACCTTATCACTCTCTCCAACTACCTGACAGGAGGTTGTACTGAGGCGAGCGTTAGTTTCTTCTCCTGAGCAGCAAGTGACAGCACAATTGGAAATGGCCTCAAGTTGCACCAAGTGAGGTTTAGACAGGATATTAGGACAAATTTGTTCACTGAAATTGTTGCCAAATACTGGAATAGGCCACCCAGGAAAGTGGATGAGTCACCAGTCCTGGAGGTATTTAAAAAGATGTGTGGATATGGCAACTTGAAACCATGGCTTAATGGTACTTGACAGTGCTGGGTTGACAGTTGGATTCAAGGATCTTAAAGGCCTTTTCCAATCTAAACTATTCTATGATTCTATAAAGTCAAGGTATAAAAATTCAACACTGAAACAAGATCTGCCTTCCAAGTGACAAGGATACTTAAGTATTGAACTTCTTCACAGAAGTGACTGTGGGCTCACAATCACCCTGTCTTAAGAACGGCAGTAATTATTTCTGAAATATTTTCACTCTTACACCTATGAGAAGTACATGTGCTGCACACACAACGGTGAGACTTCCTGGCCATGCAATCTGACTCTCCTATTTATCCCCACTAACCACTGAAATAGCCGATATTGTCATCATTTTCAGAACAACTGCTGTCATCCATTCGGATTTTGGTTATAAATCAGGATATTGATATAATCAGGATCTCCAGAACAGACTATTAGCATGATTTTTTCAGAAACATTCAGGTCCAGGAAGAAATTTCTCCTCCCAACAGGTGCTAAGAGAAAAGGCTGGTAAGGGAGGTTGCTTTCCCATGAAACAGCAGACACCAGCGATGACTTGATGCAAGGCTGTGCACAGAAGTCATAGGTGCCCAGACACGTAAGCACCTGCCTGATGTATCTTGTTGACAAAGAAGCACATTCATGCCAGGCTTGCAGTCTAGAAACAGCTTCTCCCATGGTCATTTTAGCAGAAAACTTAGACATTTTTTGCATTTTTTTCCTTACCTTTTACTTTCTTTTCTACTCTGGAGCACAGTCCCACAAAGGCTTTCTGGACATTTTTCACCTTATCAGGCCCTTCATGGAGAAATAAATGATCCACTACAACTACTCACACTATGCAAGGTTAAACACTCACCTTTATGAGAACAGGGCTCTATGTATTGTCTAATAGGCAAGTCTAGCATGAGTTTATACACATTCCTTAACTGTAAATATCAATCATTTACCAAATCAGGACCTTAATGAATGTTGTTTTTTTCATATCAATAATGAATCCATTCAAATACACTGGATTACTTACAACAGAATCACATCTGACTTCTAACACTTTACTGTGGGTATTAAAAATATACACTTCACATCCAAACAAAGCCTTTGGAGACCCAAGGCAACTGTACCTTATGGTTAGAACCCATAAGCCTCCTTTTACAAGAAACGAAAATTCAAACAGAAATAAGTTTTGTACTTTATAGTTGTTTTGGTACTTTGCACCTTACAAGTCCATTTCATGCTTCAAGGGCCAGCTGATACTTCTAACAAAGCTTTTAGGTCAATACCACATTTTAAATAGAAGCTTTTTATGTTGAGAATTCTAACTGTTATGTGAAAGTCAATATATTTATATCCAACTATTATTTTGTTAAGATTAAAGGTTGATTCTGCTTTAATGGTACATACCTTTAATTCTCCAATAGAAGACAGAAGTCCTGCCCCATAAGCACGTAGTTGTCCTTCTTGCTTGCAAAGGCCAAATTCAATTGTAAAAAAATAGCACTGCAAAATATACAGATATTCAGATACATGTAGTTGCAAATGGGCACTTCAGCAATGACAATCAGTATCATTTTCATTCATTTGCCCAATTTCTTCAGAATTACCTGTCTTGAATATAAACTCAGATACAGTACATTATGACTGCCAAGTAATTTAAATGTCATGTTCTGTGGTGAGGGGGCTTTGAACAAAAATGTGAGACTGCTTTTTGTCTGATCAACCAAGCAGTTCCCAGAAAAGGCCAGTTAGGAACAGACAAGCAAGACCATTTAGGTATCAAAGGTACCGATAGCAATCTGCAGAGATTTTTGAAACCTTCTGAAATAAATGAGATGCCTTAAAATAAAATCCTGCATGGTAGTCAATCCAACTGTCTAGGAAGCTCTCAAGATCTCTGAGATCTAATTCAGTTTTACACTCAAGCTGATACAGCTTTAAAGTCTGCAACATAGTGAATTTACTTAAATGCGTGTGTGTAAAAGCCTTCTTGAGTTCAGGCCTTAGTCTTCCCTAAATTTTACTCTGTCATAAATGAAGAAATAATATGGCATTTGGCTTCTTAAATTACAGAAAGAAAATTATAGTCAGTCAAATGAGTTTACTTGACCAATCCATTACACATTACAGTTGTTTTTTAGGTCTACATTCAATCAGGTAACACATCTGAGTTGTAAAATTGATGAGAAGCTGTGAAAGAGATGTGCTAAATGAGAATAACAGTGTGGTATCTAACTTTGCTGTACCCACCCAACAAAGTTAAATGTTAGAAAGACCTTACGAAGAACAGACAGCCCACTGTCCACTAAATGCAGAAGACGACAGCCTCTTCTGCTTCTATGGTACTGAGTTTTAGTCTGGTTTTGTTATGAGACATCAAGATTGCTTTTTGATATGAGATAAAACAGTTGAGATTAAGATAGTAACTATTTCTACGTATAAAGGTTTTAGGAAGCTGATTTCTAACTTACATGAAAATATCGCACATATAAACACACACACCTATATAGATGTGCATGTTTATTACATTATTTACAATTACAGGTTTTGTGTAAAGAGACATAACTTCACTGAACCTAGCAGATTTGATTATCTTTGCAGGAAATACGAATTTAAGATAAGAACCAACTCAGTATTTTGCAATAAATCTTAAATTTTTCAAATAACTTTAGAATGGATCCTAACACAAAGATCTTTTCCCATCTAGTTCCTCCTTAATACCCCACTCTTCCAGTATTTATCATATTAAATGTAAAAGGGTAGAAATTAACAGCTCTTTTAAGTTCAACAAATGTTTAGAAATTCAGAGGCTTTGCCTCATCAAAGTTTCTGTAGAGCTACTGATTCATGCAGCATGGCACTGTGCAGAAGGGTATAATAAAAGAAAGAATAAAAACATGAGCCTTGTGTCTGATCCAGACCTGCTAAGTCAGCTGAGAAGAAGAAACAGTTGCAGAAATTTCAAATGTTTTAAGTCAGATTCCATAACAGCAGTCAAAGGCACAGACATCCACAAGGAGAGGTAAAAACACATCATCAAAGAGAACCAAAAAAAAAAAAAAAAAATCAAATTTCCACCTCTGGCTTTCCTATTGACTCAGCTAAGTCAAGCTGGCATAAAATTTTTCAGTACATGCAATGAGCTGATATCCCCACTTAGAAGAAGACAACTTGTTTCCAAAAATGTTATCTCAGGGACAAACAGCCAGGTACACAAAATGACACAGGTATTACTGTAGGAGCAACGAGTGAAGCTGAGAGACCTACACCAAGAGTACAAACGCCACCTCCCTGCCTAAATATTTTGCCAGAAAAACCTTCAGGAGGCAACAGTCTTTGTTCTCTACCTGCTGACACTGTCAGCAATGAACTACTCAGCTTTCCACTTAAGTCCCATCTTTGAATTTGCCCCCTCCTTCCCAGCTCCTTTAAGGGAATCCATCAGACCATATGCTGTAAACATGACCATTCTGACAGATACAGAACAGGATTTGGCTCCAGATAAAACACAATAATCATGCTCATTTTCATTCTTAAAAGCAACAGCAGCTAAAACGAGGGAGTCTAGTGTTTGTCTGTTAAAGGCCTGTAAAGGCAGCCATGACTTTGTCCCCATATGTTGGATGCCCTTACTGTCGACCTTTCTCAGGCAGACGAAGACCAAACCAATGTCATGCTGGTCCCTGGAGAATGTCCAATGCCCACTTAGCAATCTGTAGAGCCAGAGGAGCACAGGAAAAGAAACATTCTCCACTCCCCTGAGGATGTGCGCTCCAGGGAACAAAAGGGGCAGAAGGCAGAGAGCTAACACAGGCACAGGAGAGAGCAATCCCTGCTGTCCAGGGTGAATGGGTATCCTGTTCGCAAGACAGAGAGACCTCAATTCCACTTTCTTCTTGAGCTTCTTTTACTCTAGTTCAAAAATTATTATAATTGTTACTATTATGAAAGGGAGTTATATTTATGAGCCAACACTTGCTGATGAGAGCCAATCTTTATTATTTACAAGACCTGTACTCTCAGTATAACCAACTCAAACAAAACACATATAAAATGGCAATACACCTGCCTACTACTAACTTGTGGTATCCAACTATAGCACTGAGAAAAGCCCTTCAAATGAAAAGCTGATATTTTTATAAATTTGCCATATGGAGCAATTACAATTTTGTATTTAAGAAAGTTCTGCTTAGCAAAGAAAGTGCAATAGCTCACCCAATGCTGCCATCTTCAGATCGTTAGTAAGTGATACACGATTCCCTCCCACCTTCCCACTCACAGACATGCATGAATGGCTCAGTGCATCAACAGAGTTTGCAGGCTTGGTAAACTGTGCTCTCAAGTCTACAAACATCAAGGCATACTGATAAGGGGGTCAAATATTAACTATAGAGTCACTTTTTATAGACCAGACACAGAGATACCCACTAAATGCCTCTCTTTGTATGGTAAACTACGCACAGGATAACCATTCTGGAGTGGGAATGACTGAACAAAGAAATGGCTGTTGAGATAAATACATTTTTTAAACCCTCACCTGAAGACAAATACTGAGTATTCCACCGTTGTTACAAATAGGCTGATGAATGCAAGCACAAATGGGGCATCCAGGTTCCCCTGCTCTGATTTCAAGTCTTGGACCTGTCTCTGGCATATTTCCTAGACTGCGGCCCCAGACATTTGGCTCCTCTACAAACTACAGCAATATCCTGTCATCTGCCTTTACATTCTATCTCATCTTTGGGGTGAAGTGTGTGTTTGCTACAACCTATAGATAGGCTCTTGAGCTTTCTGTAGTTTTGAAGAGCCTTACACTAAAGTGCTGCTCTGTTAGCCAAATCAGCAAAATGAGATGAAGAATCCAAGTGCCAAATGAAGGATTAGAAACAATTTTTATGCCAAGTAACATCAATGTAATGATCAAGACTGTGCCAGGAGCACAAGACAGTGTTCAATATGATTTTAATTTATTTCTCTTATTTATAAAAAATATATGAAAATATTTTACAGTGGTGTTCATAAAACATTGTCTACATGGGTTCAAAAATTGTTAATCAGATGCATGGAAGAAAATCCTATTAAGGACTAAAAAATACTAATACAGCAGATTTCTTCCTTCAGAGTCCTTGAAACAAAAGTCATTGGCAACCAAAGCAGTACATCAGGAAAATACCACCGTATGGCTTTAGACATACACTGTCCTCCAGATGTCTGCAATTTGCCTGTGTCAGAGACAAGATATTGGGGTAGCTGGTCTGGCCAAGTATATGTGTGATTTTAAGAGTCAGATCAGTTGTCCTGCTATTGACAGGAAAGATACAGAAAAGATCAAGTCCTGGCAAACTCCAAAGCTGGTCTCCAGGGTAAACACAATTTCTGTTCTTCACAATCAGTTACTGCCCTGCATTATAAACTGGACTACCAAAAGAAAAAGAAAAAATCAGTGACAGCTATGACAGCTAACAGAAAAAAATCGTTATTCGAGGGTGCTTAGAAATTTTCAAAGGCAGGAATAAAGGTCTGATAAGCTCAACTCTTCCCACCTGTCTGATTTCTAAGGCTTTGAAAATCACTTCTCACATCACATCATTTTGCATTTGAGAATCTCCCTCTTGGGACCTGTGCAAAAAGCTTGTGCATGGTATTGGATGCTAGTGTCACAGAGTCAGTAGTTCAAAATTGGACTTGGCCATAAAAAGGCCTTTAAAGCTATACCATAAGAAAATTAAGCAAAGTGGAAAGGTTTGGAGACTGACACTTGGCAATTTTCAGTATGATGTACAGCAGGAGATTTTATCTGTTCTCTAAAAGTACCTTATAAAAACGTTGTCAGGATGAGTCCTGAGAACACCAACCATGTCAAGCACTGATTTGCTTGTGCTCCCCATCACGAGGGGGGAAAAATGAGAGATTGAGTAATTGCATGACTGAAACCCTGGCACGTGGGCAGGAAGAATCACCACTACCGGTAGTGGAATCCACCACCTCCAGTGGCAAGGGGCTACAACCTCAAGCGGGCATGTAGTAGCACAATCACCTTATACATGTAGAAAATTAGTTGCCATGAAGACAATACAATTACTAATGTATGTAAGTTCTTGTAAGACCAGTGTCAAATAAATATCCTTAAGAAAACATCTTTATATTGTTTCTACTGGATATAAAATTTCAAAGGGTATTTGAATACACCACTCAATTCAAATGCATGCAATATGTTCACAATATGCAAAGATTAATTCCTCTTTCTTTAGGAGTCCTTTGATATTTTGGCCCTAAAAATATTCACATACAGATAAAATCTCTCATATAGTTGTAATTATCTCATAAGTAAATAGTTATATATAGCTGAAAGACTTCTTCTAACTCCCATTATTAGAAATTAATCCTGAGGATTAATGAAATAAAGGTGTTTTCTTTCCCCCTATAAAAGTTGCTCAAATTTCAAGCAACTGTTGACTCAGAAATATCTGTCACTCTCACTTGTGCTTTCTTTCTTCATTCAGAGCTGGTGCAAATAAATTTTTGAATAGTTGCTTATTTTTCAGTTTCAAAGACATCAATAGTCTCCAAAAAAAAAAAAAAAAACCAAACAGCTGGCATTTCACATTTGACTGAATTATTCAAAATTCACAGTCTGTTGAGTAGTATCAGGAAAGCTGCACTACAAGAAACAGATAGATGTAACACAGGTAACCCAGGCAACTAGCCAATACAGCCCAGTGTTAGAGTCCAGACACCAAGCAATACGGGCTATTTGACAGCTATTCATGTGGGAACATTATTGAGTAGAAATGCAGGGAGATTTTTGAACAACAAATAAATCTCATGATGAGCTTGTGAATAGATCAAAAGCAGAAAAGAAGTAAAATTCAATACCTAAGTCTCATTATAGATGATTCACCTACCTCCAACAAAGGCAGTGACCCTATTCACAGCCAACAGCATTTCTAAATAAGAAAACAAAGTTTAATTTTTCAGAGTTACCTTCTTAAACTATTTTGTTTAGTCTGCCACTTTGAAATGCATTTAAGCTCAGCAAAATGAGGTTTCCTTTGGGGATTTCAAAGAGAATATATTTAACAATATTATCCTTTTTCCCTCATCTGACTGCCTTGCATTCAGACCTTTTGCTAAGGGTGAATGCTTGGAACAATCTCTTTATAAACAGACATTTGACTAGATAAGGTGCCTCTCATTAGAGCACTGGGGTATAGATACACACCAGCCTTCACATTTCTGTTGACAGCCACAGCATCACTACATGCAAATTCCTCTAATGCAGAGGCTTGACATACTCAGAGAAAGCATGGCCTACAGTGAGCACAGGGGGGCTTAAGCCCTTGTGAATACTTCGAAATTATGTTTCTTTATTCAGGAGTTACTGCAGAAAAACTCATAATGGTAAACCAAATAAAATTATCATCATGAGTTTGTAAGGAAGCAAAAGCATACCTCAAGCAACACAATGCTACAACAGTATCAGTAAGAAGGTAACTCTATACCTCCAACATTGGGGAGCCCAGCCAAGACAAGGTCTATGGCAGCTGCCAACCTTGCAGGTGTAATACAGCTTCTGGAATAAGATCCAGAGGACAGCCCTACTAACAATAGTGTGTCTCCTGAGAGAATGTCTCTTTCTGTTGTTTATTCTCACATGAAGGAGTCCCTCTTGCTACTCTGAAGAGCAAGGAGAGTGAGTGGAGGGAGGATGAAGTAATAGGGGGATTTTTCCACTGTTCCAAAAGTCAGTTCCCACACAGTTAAAGTCACTGGATATCCCACTCCACATCTGAATTACTTCAAAATAATCTGAATTTCGGTTTGCTCTGCACAAAGATGATATCTGTCCAGCCTTCTCATTTTATCTCAGTTGAAAACCTTGGAAACCTTTGGAGGTGCAGAATCAGGAACCTCAACACTTACACAGAAAGTCTTTCTTTATAAAAGGCTGTGCTTCCTGGCAAGGCAGCAAACTCCCTTCCACCAAGGCGGTGACAGAGGTGGTGCAAAAAATCAATGCCCCAAAAAGCACACTTGCCTCAACTTGCTCAACATGGCCAGAGAAAGAACTTCTAGCTTTTCCAACATAATTAAGTAATAGTGCTGAAGCTTAATATGCAGCTAAGGAGACAAGACGACTGGAACTGTAATCAGCTACTTAGGTCATTTGTTAAACATGAGGCATTGAAGCCCTAATGCTTTGCCCTTCGTATTTCCCCTTCTCTATCTCATTTGACTCTTATGTTGAACAACCTATAAAACCTAGGGGTTTAAGGTTTATTAATTTCATGTGGAGTTATGAAGAAAAAATGATGTGCAATAACAAGCCATTCCCTTTCCACTTTATTTTACTACATATAACATGAATTCACATTCAGCACTCCCTGTATTTTAGCTAAGTGAGTATTTGCTCATTTCTTTTTCAAGCTGTTGCTTCAAATTTCAGCCACCCAGAGATTTCACACAGGTAAAGTAACAGGGACAGTGAGGTCTTTTGACATGACTGCTAGGACCCCAAGAGATGGAGTCCTCTAAAAGCCAAACTGAAAAAAAAAAAACCCAACCCTGAGTAAACACATGTCGCTGCTGTCCAACCACAGTCTTCAGTCTGCACCACTTATATGACACACTTGGTTCCTTACAATCCTTCACAATTCACAGGCTGCAAGCAGGCACTGTCTTTACAGCTTTGCCATTCCTGTTTTCCAGATCTTTGTCCTGCTACTCTTACAGGTGAGGAATTGGCATTAACACAACCTATCAAAGCAAGAACAGTCCTGATTTTATACGCTACAGGGACAAGAGCTGGTACCCCCTAAGTGTTCTCCTCAGCCTTGTAGCTTATGCTACAGATTGGAGAATATGACTCCTCCAGCAAAGGGTCAGAAACTTGAACACTGACAGGCAGGCATGACCAAAGCAAGAGCAAAATTTGAAACAAATAAACATACAAGAAACCATTTGTCTGTCCTTTTTCTGACAGCATGCTCATTTTATGGACCACTGACCCTAGAGGACTGTTGCCCCAAACTGTGAATTGCATTGCTTAGAAATACACCCAGAGAACAGACATGAACAAACTCACTTTTCTTCCTCCAGCATCCAGAGCCAGAATCTCTACAGAAGCCTAGCCCAGTCATCAGGATCCATTTACCAGTTACCTGTAGACCTTAGCACTGGTCCAACACCGTTTGTCCTTCTCTAAAAAGACCAACTTCCACTCCCCAGGAAGCATGTTAAGAAGGACACTCAGAAGAGAAGCCATAAAGTTGCAACACTCCATGAAATACCAATAAAACATCTTCAGACTAGGGAGGAAGAGTTCATTCTTTTGAACATGCTGCAAAGCCAGAAGGAAACTGCTTATAGCGAAAACTGGCAATGCCACAAGGAAACTGAGTAAGGGGAAAACTGACACAGGATCCATCAGAACTTATCCTGGGAGAAGCTTTTGACAGAATGGTAAAGTAAATCCACAGCTTATCAAGAAGCAAAGGTGCAGCAACTAATCACAGTACAGGCAGTCCTCATTTTATAAGCAGGGAGTTTACTGAATCACTGCCCTATGCCAGTCCACTGTCAGAACTGATTACTGTGAGCTGCAAGGACTCTTTAGTAACTATCCTTGGCCAGCCCACAGAAAGACCCCCCAGTGTCTTCCTTAACAGGAATTCCCATGGGGAAGGCACCAGGCTCATGTGGTGCTTCCCACAATGCCATTCCCTGGAGCAGGTTGTGCCCCCTCTAATTGACAGGCCAGTTACTGCAGATGACACTTGCACTGCAGGGAATGATGCAGGAAAGCCACTGAGCCTCCCACAACATTTTGTGGGCTATGAAGGTTCTTCTGGGAGGGCTATGAGGTTCTTGTGTACACCATCAGCTCCAAAAGTTCTAATGTACCTACTAATGAGGGAAAGTCATATCTTCAGAAAGGGGAGAAGTCTCCTGGCGCTGAAAGATCTCAGAACTTTTGCGAGCCCTGAACCTGTGCAGGCAAAAATCGCATTGAAGAGACAAGAACAACTGGCAAGCAAAGTCTCAGAATTCTTATTTCAAGGAAAAAAATGCACTATTTCCAGTCGCATCAATTTCAAATTTATTTCTGAAGAGCAAAAGAGGGTAGGACTCCATTCCAAAATTACCAGCATCCACACTTATTTTCTAAACATTTTAAAAAGAAAATCAAGTTCTTGCATCTATTTACTGAAAACTGATTTAATAGCTAAGACTTATTTTCAAACATCACAGTTTCTAACAGCAATACTGCATTTAAATTCAATGTTCTTTTAATCACATAAATGCCAAGGGACTCCCAAAAGCTTTTGTGACTCTTAATGCATTAGCTCAACCTGCTTTGGAAGAAAGAAGCAAAAAAAGATAGTAGGCATAAGTACAAAAGTGTAAGTTCTATTCATGTCAAGCTGACAGATCAAAGAAGAAAAGTAGCTCTGGGAATTTTAAATATCTATTAATTTTGCTACTAAAAATATATCTGAATTGAACACGTTTTTCACAGCCCCAAACAAAATCTTTCTCAAGTGCAATTGAGCTTCTCCTTGCAGCACCCTGATTTTCAGCACTGAGAGCACATAAAATGAATCTATCATAACCACAGAATAGTCAACTGAGTCACCACTGAGTTACTTGCCAAAAGTGTGTAAACTCAAAGTGAATCACATGAACATGTATTCAGCAATATATGGGAAAAAAAGTTACTGACCAAGCACCTGTGAACAGAGAGATCCCAGTTCTTCACGGTACCAAAGTCAAAGGAATTTCCAGTGGCTGTGGTCCAGGAGTAACTTACCAAATGTGGAGATCATTCTGAAATGATCACTACTGATCAGCTCCCACTGATATGCAAGAATATTGTTCTTGTATAGGTCCTAAATTCATTTCAGATGTATTGTATCGATGTGTACATAAGCTAATATGCTTACTCAAAGTTGAAAAATTAATCCTATAAAGGTGTTTACATTCTAGAAATGTAAAATGTCTTGTTAAACTATAATCTTAGCCACTTTTATGTAGTCAAACTATATAATTATTACAATTATAGCCTACTGATTCAAGGGAGGGAAGAAAAGTCTTTAGAAAAAAAAAAGAGTAATATGTTTTATGGGGGCAAAAATGGTAATCTGTGAGTACCCACTCTTTCCAGCACATCTTGAAAAAGCTCTGAGCTCAAACCACTTTATCTAGAAATAGGAACAGACGCCATCTTTACAAACACCATAGTGACTATCTATAGAAAGTTCTTTGTAAGTTACAGAATATATAAAACTTACAGCTAACAACTGAAGCAAGGTTATCCAGTCTAAATTGATGCTTTGTCTGATGCAAAAGCAACCTAATAAATAGAATGAGGGAGTGGAGGGGTTGTTCAAAGTGTGCCTGAAAGGGTGCCATCATGCTGATGTTCTGTTGACCTTGACAACTTCAGCAACATCTGGAATCAAACCAAAACAACCAAAATTAACAGTCACAAGGAGGTGGTAACCTTCTCTGTAACCTTTTCTTTGGCTTCAACGATGCTCTCAGGCTTAGAGTATTTGCTTTAGCTTTCCAAAATCATCAATAAATCAAACAAAAACCTTTACAAAATAACTTCAGAAGGCCTACCATGTCTAAGGAGTAGCTAACAATTTGTTGCATGCTGTACCACATGAAGCTGGACAAAGTTTGAGTTTGAACAAAGAGACACGACTGCAAAATCATGTGTCCTCCAGAGTTAATTCTTTTTCCACTAAAATCCATATTCCTAAATAACTGGTCTGGGCAAGTAAAGGATAAATATTAATTTTACAGCAACAAATTCTCTTTTGTTTGCATCTGTACAGCTCTATTAGCTTTTAGGAAACAGTACACACAGAAATGAGGTTAGTATTTTGCCCATGGACCTAAACTCATTGAAAGAAATAGCAAAGCCCCCCTGGTAGATCACCCAAAAACACCTCAATTAAAAATTTATGGGACCATACTCCATCCAGCACTTTGATGCCATTTGATAGAAAAATGATGACAGGCACAAGAACCACTTCCAAAGTTGCAGCATTAAGTAATTAAGCCCTAGGCGTACTTAGCTCTTTATGGATATCAGACATACTTTGTCTTACTTCCATACTTTAATCTGTGCATACAAAGAATGTATGATATGTATGTGAAGACTCTTTCCATAAGATTGTATTTGGGTTACACATAGTAGCTACATGTATGAATGTCCCCTTTTGGAAACAAAATTATCTAGTGAAATATTCCAGACAATAAAAAGAATATGCATGGTTTGAGGACTTTAGTGAGACTGCATCTGGACTGCTGTGTCCAGTTCTGGGATCCTCCATACAAGGGAGACACAGAGCTCCTGGATAGGGTCCAGTGAAAGGCTACAAAGATGATTAACGGACTGGAGCATCTCTCTAACGAGGACAGGCTGAGAGAGTTAGGCCTGTTCAGCCTCAAGAACAGACAAATGAGAGGGGACCTTACCAACGTCTCTAAGTATCTGTAGGGGGGGTGTCAATAGGACGGACCCAGGCTCTGCTTGGTGGTGCCAAGGACAAGAGGCAGTGGGCAGAAACCGATGACAAGGAGTTCTATCTGAATATGAGGAAGAATTTCTTTACTGTGTGGGTGACCACGCACCATTGCCCAGAGAGCTTGCGGAGTCTCCCTCAGAGATATTCCAGAACCGTCCCAACACCATCCTGTGCAATGTGCTCTGGGATCATCCTGCTTGAGCAGGAAGGTTGGAGCAGGTGGCCCACTGTGGGCCCTTTCAGCCTTACCCATTCTGTGACTCTGTGATTACACATAACTGGTTTGGTTTCTGCCTGAATGTAGAATCTCCTGGCTTTCTTCTCCTGATGTGGTCACCGACCCCCAAAAGGTGGGTGCGGGGTGCAGGATGTCAAACATGGCTGCACCGCATAATGCAGCGGAATGCACAGATCCCTGAGCATGGGGAACCCAGAGCTGGTCCACCCCAATACCACTGTAGGTCCCAGTCAGCTAACCAGGTACCTGCATTCAGGGAGCTGCTCCCAAAAGACCCCTACCTGCAGTCACCAAAGCTATTTTTGCACAGAACTCCTCAGCTGCTATGGCTCCATGGAAAGCACGGGTATAGCCAACTCCTTCACCTGTGCACCCACAACACAGACATTCCCTTGGTCCTAAGCAAGACCTAGACATGACTGAAATGAGCCACTACATGCTGAACTCCTTCACTTCCCGACATACCTGTGTGCTGCTGCCAGAGGATGTCCATGTCTTGTACAAATGCCTCAAATAATGTGTCAGTATGAATGATACCAACACAGAGCCCAGGATTATCTCTTTCCTTCTACATACTGGTGAAAGCACAGGGGCAATCAGGAACAGCAGTAGCAATATATTCCAAACCTTTCCTCTATTGCTTTTTCCCCCCATTATTTAAACCTTTATTTGTCTAATCTATGAGCACTTTGTTTATAGTTGTTACCTGAAATGTTTGTCCTATTATTCGTTGGAAGTTTACACTGAGTACTTCATTTTGTCCCAGTTACAAATGTTCTATAAAAGACACTTTATGCCTTTTTGCTAATACATTATCTACTCTAGGTCAAAAGCAAAAACAAATACAGAAAAAACCCTATCAAAATTCATAAGACTCCTTTCACCCATTCCTCAGCCTATCTCAACTGGATCCAACACCAAATCAGCAGATGTTTGCCCCTTGCATGGACTCGTAAATTCCACAATTTTTTCCAAAGCTGTTTTCAGGCTCACTTTCATTACTATTGTAGCAGAACAAACACAGAGTGTGAGCTATTGAACTACCAGCAAAGATTACTATTGTAGAATCTGCAATTTCTTAATGAAAATGAAGTTGTTTCCGAAAATAAACAAACGTAATTAGTAAGCCAGTGCAGTGTGAAATTTGCACCATTCTCTTGTTAACCTATATGTCAAAATGTATTACTTGTGTGCATGCAAATTTACATTCGCAGTTCAGTAACCTCACAGATTATGATCTAACCACTTTTGGAAACAAAATGCTACAAGAAGTAAGAGCAAATCCAGTGTCTGGCTGCAATTTGTTATTTTAATAGAGCCTTTTTCTTTAGCTTAGGCGTTGATCTGCATAAATCACATCCTGTCTAAAAGGCGCTATATTATTTCTACAGCAAAATTTCTAATTTCTTCCCTGATCCCAATTAAGTCAAATTAGTTCTCTCTTGCATTGAGCTCCCTCATTACAGGGCTGGACCCTAAGCACACAAACTTACAAGCACATTATAGAACAACACTATTTCTAGTTCCTTGTGAGCACAAAATTTTGTCTGTTAGGGCAACCTGAAATCCTTTCAAGAAGCAGGTTACTGACGTGACCAACTGGGCACCCTCACAGCAACAGGTGAATCCTCCTTCACCTCCTTAACTTTGAGTGACACAGAACAAAGCACAAGATGTTTATTTTGCTTATTAATACAACCTGCATTGACCTATCCTTTGTACCTTCTGCTGATCAGAAACTGGAGGGACTCATCCTTGAATAGCAATGGATCCACTGAATCCTACTTCCCTCCTGCATGCAGCCTATTTCTCCCATCTCTAAACAGCAAGCCACCTCAATTCTACAACATTAGGTTCACTTTTCCTACCATACCAAAGACTCCCACCTGTACAGCAAGCACATCCAAAACTGGCTTAACTCCACAGTATTACTCTTAACCAAAACTCAGATTAGGGTTCGAACTGCTCACTTACCCTGCTCCACAGACTGGTGACTGAGACATCCTCCCTCTTTTCCAGTTCTATCTGGAAAGGTGGAAACGGTTCAGGGAAGGAATAACATCTCAATAGCAAGAGGAATAGCTAAACAAACTATTTGTTTTCAATCCAGAAGAGAGGTAAGCAAGAAAATGTGTTCTGTAAAGTCAAGATGGCATACAGAAAGCCTACAGGGATGATTTGATGGTTCTCTCCTCAAATACAAAAAACCTAGTAGGAATCAGGTTAAAACCAACGAAAGGAGATAGTTCACCAGACAGCAAATTGTTGCACCATAGAGCTCGTTGCCAAAGTTACCAAAGGTACTAAAAATCTATGTGTCTTCAAACATAAATGCCGCAGTCAGCCTATCTCCAACACATAAACAGCTGTTTCTGGACACAAATCCTTCAGGTTGATTACATACACAGAAACCACATTTGGTTCCCAAGTTTCTGAATGGTCACAAGCTTGGAAAAACTTTGAAAATAATCAGACATGCTCATCCTTTTCTTACATCTCCCCTAAGCAGCTATTTATGACTTGGGTACAAGGCACCAGCCATGGGCCTGACCAGCAAAGTAAATCTTACACATTTCAAGCCTGGAAACAGACTCTTCAAACCCAAAACAAAGGCCTCAGCAGACTACCACAATTCCTCCAGAAAACACTGTGCATTTGCTCCCATTCTAGCAATAAAATTCTTCAAATTCTCCTTGTAGTAATTTCTCTGGAGTGCTAGCTTATTTTTATGTAATACACAGCCACTTGGTTTTGAGCTACAAAGCTGGTTAGATATTTCTGCTAAGATTGTTTTTTCTTGTGCCACGAATCTCTGATGTGATGACCATGAAAATGCACTCCAGGAGAACACCACAGTATTCTAAAATATTACATATCAATCCCTGGAATCTACAAATTTGGTTTTCCCCCCTTTAGTCCTGTTCTGTGATGTATGTACTATCTCATCTGCCCATCTGTTTGATTATGCATACTGTAGGAAGGACTTCACATCAGTGCTTAAGATACTTTATCAAAAAGTATTGCTGAAAGAAATCGTTAAAAATGGAGACCATTACTTTTTATTAATTCTGTTATAACATTTTGCAGAGCAAATCCACAAATTTCAGAATGGTTTTAGAGCAGCAGTCAGTGAGCCCAGCAACACCTCACCAATCAAAGGAAAGTAATCCATCAGTAAGTAATCTTTCTCTCCTGATTCAAACACACCTGCTGTGACTTTGTAATGGTTAAGAAAGCCACAAAGTTTCATCAGGTTCCTGTTCTGCTTCTTCTGTAAATTTCAGGTTTTCCACTTGGGCAATTTCCAAATACATCTGCATATGGGTGGTTTTGCGTGGTGAAAGTCAGGAACATAAACGTAGTTCAGACCATCTACTGACGAACAATACAGATGATAGTATTTTGAGTCTCATGCTGAGTAGCAGGACAATGTCTGGCTATAGTGATCCATCATACCTGATTGCAGCTTTATAGTTCTAGCTTTTACTCTGGGAATTGATTCATCTTGCCTAAGTGATATACAGCCAAAAATCAGAGTAATTTCATATGTCTCCTGTAAGTCCATCAAAATTTATTCAAGCAGTTTTTAAGTCATATTCACTCCCAGCTCTTCGTACTGCAGCTCCTTTATTCACTAACTACAGGTGTAGCTGGACGAAACTCTTTTGCAAGAAACTCAGTTATGTCACCACCAGACTTCAGCTACTCACTGTACTCACTCTTCAGATCTATCACACATACATGGCATGCTACTGGGATACAGAAAAAAAACTAAGCGGAGATTTGAATGTTAAACCTCAATATGCTCAGTGACTGCCATAGCTCTTGAGCTGTACTAGCAGGTTTCAGTTGGCCAATACGTAAGTATTTTTATATATCAGAATAGCTTCAGCAGGGGAACTGGTCACAGACCTACAGTGGTGGTTAGTTCTCTATCATTTCACAACTATAAATGAGAAACAAACAAGTAGTCTTGATTTTTCAGACATACACTTGGAATGTTCAAAATCTCACCTACTTTTCATAGTTTTCTTCTCAGCTCCATTTGCTCATCCATGGAGGAAGACAGCAATCCAGTTCACAAGCTGTACTTATGGCCTAGCACTACCAATTATACCCTCTGGGAAATCTAATCTTATGTTTGTGAAGATGAGAGACTGCAACAGTTAGTTCTGTCTAGTGAGACCACAAATGCTGTATCTTCCCAAAGTTACCAAATGCAACTCAGTGTTTTATCCGCAATGCTCCTGTTTCTTCCATTCTAGTTACCTCCTCAACAAACATAATGGAGAATTATCCTGAATTATGTGCCAGTTGTTCAGCACGGGAAAAGGACTAGAATGAAGCAAACAAGACCAGATAACATAGATCCTGAGAGAAGACAGGCAAGTAAACTCATAGGAATTACCACCATCCAGAGAGGCAGCTCTGAATGTTGGTTTTATCCCACTATATAATTTTAAAATATTTTGTTTCTGATACATACACAGGGAAGAAAGCTTCAGAAATGCACCATTGGCCTCAGTCACCATCCAGGCCAGATAAAACATTTAGATCCATAAAAAGCCTGAAATGCATTGAAAATATCACATCATACACAATTCTTTCAAATTCAGAAGCAATTTTTGTGGTTTTCTAAGGATAGCAAGTACAAGACTAATTTCTTGATTTCTACTGTCCCATGCTGTTGAAATACAAGAACAAATATTAACAAGGAAGATGAAAAGGTGACAGTTTTACAGTTCTAAAGAACTTAATGTTTAAATGTAACTTCCAGTGAGAAATAATTTGGAAAAAAACTTAATGCAACTAGTTAGGCCCTAGCAACCAAATTCTTGAGTGGAAAGATTTGGTGATGAACTGCACACAAAGACACTCTTCCATCCTCTTTTCTCAAACACCACCAGTTGATGTGCCCCACTGAATTTTACCTATACAAACACATCCTATTCATACTGCATGTTGGAGAGGCAACCTGAGCTGTGCTGAAACAACTTAGCAGGAGGCAAGTATCATTTCTGCCATTAGCAAGAGAGGCAGGTTTCTGCTTATCAAGTTGCAGCTTTACAAAGACAGCTGCTCTCTGGCTTCTAAGTCCACAAATTACAAAGTAACACTGAAATGTAAACCAAGCTGTACTTTTTGTACAATTTTCCTGACAAAACCTTATGTTACGTGCTGCTAAATGTGTTGAAAATTATATACTATATAAATTAGTTGAAACACCTCATGTCAAGTCCTCTCTACAGCTTATGGTTTGATAGGTAAGCAGAAAAGACATTTTTCTTGTACTATGTGAAAATAAAAAGACCAGACATGCTTGAAAAAGCAGCTCAAAAGTAGTTTTAGAAAATCAAAGAGAACAGTATGAGTAATGAGGATGATAATAATTAGCATCCAGACATGCACAGCAAAATTGTGTTCCTCGAACAGTAACTGCATTATACCACACTACAAGCAAAAAAGTGGATTGTGCAAATACTTTGTTCTGTTTCAGTAACATATCTCTCAGTTACTTTTTCCTTTGTGTTTTTCCTCTTTCTTATGTCTTAAAACATCGTAAAGAAAATGGAATCTCTCAATAAACCTCTACAAAGACAGACTTTTGGCTCTTTCAATATTCCACTCTCATGACAAAGCAAAAGCAATTCCTTTCTCCTTTTACCCATCTACCAGACTCCCAGAAGATGAAGGGACTTGCATACTTTCTTTTCAGTCCTCATCCCCTGCAGTCATCCTTCTCCCTCCAGCTGGCCAGCACCAGGGCCTCTGCAATGCTCTCCCATTTAATTCTTGCCCTCAGTGGGGCTGCAAAGAGGTAACCAATTGCAATATACCAAACACTTCTGGTCTGCCCAAGGCACCAGACTCCAGCTTGTTCTGCATCTACTGTGTCAGCTCTGTGGGGACAAAAACATTAGACATTTCCTTTGCAGCTCAAGACTGATGGGGACAAAGAGCAGATCTATCACAACTGATACACGGTGTCTTTTTGAGACCAGAATGGAACAAAAGATTATGAAATCACCTATAATAATTCTTCTCTTTCTGGTCTGAATTCCTAAGAGGTGTTTTCCTGTCTTCCTAAAGCCATTGTCCTCCCTGTAATGGCTCAGCTGTTAATGTCACTGTCTTTTGAAACAGGTCACCCTAATGGCAAGCTTGCTTTAGGCATATTGATTCAAGCTCATTAATATGCATGCTGCCTCCCCATTCATTTGTTTTTCTATTTACTTTGAAGTCGCTTTGTTGGAACCTACACTGCTTTTCTGTATTAAGACTCTTGGCTGGCATTTCTCAGCTTGCTGCATCTCTGTTTTTTATCTAGAACAGAAATGGGACCAAATGTTGCAAAAGCTAGTAAATGGCACCTCAAGTGACATTTCGTGCCCAGCTGAATGGATTTCTTGGCCTCCTCACCCTCACCACTGAGAGACATTTTTTCTACTTGCTCTCAAGTTGGCTGTTTACACTGCACATTTTAGGGCAAGTAACATCTCTGTATTTGTTAAGCATCTGCCCCAGGGGAGCACAGCCCCTCACTGTGCTTCTACAAAAAATAAGACCACCTGGGTTACCTTAAGTCTCTTTCTAAATGTTTCTTCCACCTGAAAGAGCTATTTCCAGCATGAGAGGAGAAATCAACTTTGACTCAAATATCAAATTCTCAGTGTGATAAGGGAAAGTGATTCAGCTGGCTTTTTTTATTTTTGGCTTTGTGATTCGGGAGCAGCTCATTGTTCAGATGACACAGTCAGTCATAACTGGAAAAATTCTGTGAGGGGGAGGAGTAAAAGCATTTATATAATATTAAGAGGTCACTTTATATTAATATCTCTACCCAAACAGATCAGTATCAACTTTGTCCTCTGCAACAGGCCTATGTCATCCATTTTGGGATAAAATACTTTGACATGCCATTTTCTCAAAAGTACCTACCGGAACGCTCAGTTAGGTAGTTTCTCTTGAGACTGCATGTCATATCAAGGCAGATCTGCTTACTACTAAGTCCTTTCCTAGCAAATGTGGAAATAGCCACACAACCTTCATTATTCCCTCCTACTCCCCACCACTTTCTTCTCCACAGCCATCTATCAGAAAGACCCTGAAGTATGTCTTGCTCATGGCCATCTACTCTCACATTGAGCCTGTCTAACTAAGGAGTGAAGCCAGCTTGAATAACTAAATTTAGTGGCCTCCTCTGGAGGGCTGCAGGATTCAATCAAACAAATAGGTACAAACACCTTTTTCAGCAGATGGGACTCTAAGTCTATACTAAGCCAGTGCACCAAAACTTCTACAGTTTAACTGAAACTACTTTGACTCCACCTTCAACATTGTTGTTTCCAACCCTTTAAATCCCACTGTGCTTCTTGTGGAGAAAAGCAGTAGTATGCTGGAATAAGTTTTAAAGTAAACAATTCTTCTGCTTGATCTCACAGAATTTTTCAGGAGAGAAAATATTTACATATGGAGCTGGTTTTTAATCCAACATAGTTCATTAAATTATTTACAGCATTAGTTTTAACAGGATCCACAAAAGGAAACATATAGTAAATTAACACAACCAAACAGAGTGAATGGTATAGAGCAGGAGTCACTAACCTACGTCACGATGCAAAGGGCTGAATATGAGTTACTGGAATATGGCAAGACAGCAGGGCTGACAGGTGGTCAGGAGCTGAGAGACCTGACAGCTTGACAGGGTCCCTGTCAAGTGCCAAGAAGGCTCCAGTTGCAGTAGCATCTAACAGCTTTAACACACAACCTCTTCCAGTTCACACTGTCTACTGGCTTGTGCCTCACCTGATGTAATATAGAATCCATCTATCAGCTGCTGGTTGAGGCACTTGATCTTGGTCTAGATCTACTGCTCCACAGCCTTGGCTTATTAACTGCATATTCTCCAACAGGAGCAGTAGCAAGGATGCAATCTCATCTGAAAATTCATCACACGGTGCAATACAATGAACAGCTACAAAACAGAACAGTGAGCACAGAAATACCAGTGCTATGAGGCAAAGTGGGCACCTGTGGAGCAACAAACAGTGTAGAGATGAGAGCACACACCAGAATGTTTTCGGTTAATTTTTTTTTCCAGGTTACCTTCCCTACTTATTTTTAGCACCTTAAAGTATATAAAATCCATCTCAGTTAGCCCTGAAAATTGCTGGTTATTGCACTTAAAAAGTAAAACTCACTACCTAGTGTGACCAGCTTTGGTCCTATTAAAAACAATGGAAAAACACCTAAAGCTCTGTGATTGTCATGTCATAGTCAGCTGGAATGAAAATGTAGTCACCCCTAATAAGACAATGTCCATCACTTCATCAGCCAAAGAGAAGGACAAATGAGACAGCATGCCACAAAAAGATTTTGACTTACCGTGGCTAATTTCTGAACATCTTCATCGGATGCTCCCAGAGAAGCAAGTCCTATCTCTTGTGAAAACTGTGCAAACTTGGGATCAGCAAGTAGAGGCACGTGTCCCAAGAGTTCATGGCATGTATCCCTAAGGGAATCGAAATGAAAAGAGTGTCATTACAGAAATTAATACCGTAATAATTCCATAATTAATTTAACATAAGCCATTTTACATGGGTCTGACCCCTACTTTAAAAGTCTTCAAATGAAACATGGTGTCATGGGTTTAGCAGCCCCCCTGGGCTGAAATAGTCAGGTCCAGGTGGATTTCTGGAGCAAAGCCAAATCAAAAGTTTTAGTAACACCTCTGCTAATGACATATTTAAGAAAACGGAAGAGAAGGTGGATTGCACAGAAGAAATTAAGGAGCCATGTAGAGAGGGAGGCAGCAGATCCCTGAGTGGGGGCCAGGCCCCTTCTCCCCCAGCCCTGGGCCAGGGGCAGGTATAGCACTGAAGCCCTTCACTTTGTTACATGTCCTGGCTGGCAGAAGAAACTCCAGAGAGAAACTGCCTGCTTGAAACACGCTGCAGAAGGAATTCCAGCCCTGGCAGGGAGCAGAGGAGGACTTGAGATAAAGTACTCCAAGGTCAGTCTAGCAGGAGAAAAGAGCAGAAGTCTGAGGGGAGTCCCCCCCCCGCCTCCCTTCAGCAGGGGAAAGACAGAAAGTTGAAAACCCCTGCCACCTGTAGAAGATCACTGATAAGTAAGAGATCCTGGGTTCGACTCCCAGTGGTGCTTCTGCAGTGCAGAAACCCCCCAGCAGCTCATGAAGGAGCCTGGGCTGGAGCAGACGAGAGCATACGGAGGCTGTGGCCCCTCATGAGAGGCCTGAGATGAAGCAGAGTCCTGCTGGAGACCTGTGGCCCGTGGAGAGAGAAACCTACGCTGGAGCAAGTTGTCCCGGCTAGGACCTTGCAGTCCCAATGAGGGATCCATGCTGGTGCAGTTTATTGGTGACCTGAAGGACAGCAGAGTTATGGAAGAACTGTTCCCCTGGGTGGATCCACAAGGAGAGGTCTATTAGGACTATCTCGTGGGAAGGGACCCCACAGGAACAGGAGAAAAGACTCAAAGCCATTCCCTGTAGCCTGTGGTGAAGCAGGCTGTCCCACTGCAATCCACAGAAGGGATCCCACAGGAACAGGGGAAAGGACTCAAATCCATTATCCCCTGTGACTGTGGTGAAGACCATGGTGTTAGCAAGTATCTCCTTGCAGTCCATGGAAGACTTCATGGAGTGTGGGTGTGCCCCCCTGGTCTCCGGTCCTGGCCAGAATGGAGGAGGGACATCATGCAGCAGAGACGGACGAGAGAGAGAAAGAGAGAAATCTCCAACTATGACAAATCAGAGTTGTTGCCTTAAAGATAATAGAAGAGAAACTTTCAATGCTGCAGAATTGCTTCAAAAAGAAGAGACTTTCTCCTCCTCGACTGATACAGGGGGGAGAGATGCTGTTGTCAATACCTAACATTTTCTTCATAAGATAAGCAAGCTTAATTAGAATTGTTGTATATATTATTCCTTAGTCTTTACCTTGCTAGTAATAAATCTTAATATTATTCCCCCACATATCCCCTCTCTTTTGTCTGTATAAAACCTCTCTCAACTTGTAGCAATTGGTGGGGGGGGAGGGAGTTTGAAAAAATTGGCCCTGGGTAAACCCACGACATTAGAATTGGTGTCAGAAGTGGGATGCCAGAGAGCAGCTGCAGAGGTTTTGAGATAACTCCCAAGTAAACCCATGACACATGGTTTTTAGTGTAGTAGTTCTTCCCTGTGAACGGTTTCTGCATTTATGTAGAAACACACACATTTGCTTCTGTTAAATAGGTTATATGTCATTTAACCATACTGTTCTGTGATTTTCTCATCATTTCCACATTGAGTGGGAAAGCTTGAGCTCTACTGTCTTCCAGACTTAGTGACACAAAGACTGAACTGCCCAAGGAAACAAAGCCAGGTGTCTCAAAAGTACAGTTTTTAGCATTTCTCTCCACACGCATCAAATTCAAAATCCAACATATTCCCTCTTCCTCTTCTCCATTCCCCTTTCCGTACCTGGGTAGAGCTCCACACCAAACATTTTGCCACTTGGCCCTAGAAATTTGGAGCAGTATTTACAGAGGTTTTTGTGTGCTTAGTTTCTCATTTAGTCATGAGATCCTATTGCAGTTACTGTGTACTTTTGTTATGCAGTCCACTCCTCAGCAAATAGACTTAAGAAAAAGCAGGGAACCAAAATCACTTCTGAAAGAATCGCTGTTCACATCTGTATCTGCATTATTAGTCATGATAAAGTGCAGCCATAAGTTTACAAAAAACTCCTAATGAAAGTGCACATGCATCAGCTACAAAAGCTCTCAAACAATTCTGAAAGTTTTGCTGCATTTGTTCACAGGAAATAATGGACTTGGTAGTAAAGTTCACTTTAAAAATCCAATCTGACATTTCCTTTGCTTTTGTCTCTTCAAAGACATTTCTCTTTTTTTTTTTTTTTTTTTTTTTTTTTTTTTTTTTTTATTCTAAGCTGCAAACAAATATTTTAAAGGCAAGGAAAAAACGTCAAGTTTTCTGCCTTCTACCCAAAATCATCCAATTTGTGTTTTATAAACTATTTTTGTTTTAAAAGTCACAGAACCTGACACTTCAGTAAAATCATGAACAGAAAAACAACCTCTATATAATTTAAAATCTTACTAAGTATTTTCACCAAAAAGTCTGCACCAACTATATGTAAATAGATAGCAGTAAACATAGTTTCTGAATATGCAAATGAAGCTTAAGATTTTTGGTACTCCCAGTCTGCCTCAACAAGAGCTTATCAAATATAGTTTCAGTACTGGAGGGTCACATACAAGCTTCCTTATCAGTCCAAATGGCCTCACTGACAGATGCATAGCACAATTTGCTCATGTTACAGTCACACTTTCAGCAAGACAAGCATCTCCCTGAAGTTGTGCGTGACAAGTTTGAGCCAAGTTCATATCTGAGTAATTCATTCAATGAGATCCATAGCTTAGATAGGAATTCCTTTCTCACTGGAACTCAGACTTGAAAAATTGGTTAGCTCCACTGCTATCCATTTCTTTGTTCCCAAGGTGGTTTGCATCACCTGAGTGGATAATCATTAAAGGTTAATGACCCTTTTTTAATTAATTCAATTCCAGTCACAACAATTTCTTCTACCATCTCCTGCAAGATTTAGCTCACTAACAACACAAAGGACAGCTGGGAAACGTAGTTTGCAGTCTGACAGATACACCCCAAGAATTCTCAGTACCAAGCAATTCACTGAAGGAACATGACTTCTCCTACCATCATCTTCCAACACAGAAATGGGCAAAAAAAGCTCATTCTCTGGAAGCCCAGAGCTCCAATTCTT
Source organism: Pachyramphus minor (assembly GCA_013397135.1). Lineage (NCBI taxonomy): Eukaryota > Metazoa > Chordata > Aves > Passeriformes > Tyrannidae > Pachyramphus > Pachyramphus minor. The sequence continues at coordinate 136,179 of VYXB01009548.1, read as the reverse complement.
GCCTTCACTGAAGAATCAACAATAACTGCTGAGCACCTGTGCTACATTGCATCAGTCCACATATATTTAGTTTTGTATCAGTAGTTCAAACAACAAAAGCAAAGACAATCCAGTGGGACTGGCTCCAAGTTCCTGGCTCCAGGTAAGCATGCGTGTCTGCAGGCAGGCTTCTGCAGCAGCAACACTGCTATTGATACCTGAGTGAGTGTCTACATCTCTGTTTTCCTGTGCTGAAGTCACAACTCCCAGAAACAAATAAGCAAAGATGTGTTATTCCAAATTCTGCCCTGGGACACGTGTTCTTTGTTGCATCCACCTTTACCGTCAAAATGAGAACAGACAAAGCCTAATCCCATTAACTTGTCTCTCCTGGCAAGGGGAAGAGAATGAGGAGGCAGAAGATATTTCTCGTGTGCCTTTACCTTGTATATTCTTCCACTAAAACTAGGCAAAGTGGTATTTTGCTTGTGCAGTTATAAAGAGGAGAGTTTGAAGCAAGAAGAGCACGAACAAAAATAAACAAACCCAGAAAATCTTTCAGACAGAAACATGAACCAGCACTTGGGATTGTCACTGGAGCCTCTTAGACTTCCCTGCCAGTCTGGCCCTTTATAGATAGTCTAAACAATATAATTCTTTGCCTAACTACCACCGCTTGATTCTTTTGTTTTGTTTTGTTCCGAAAATAATTAAGTTCCTTTAATTTATTCACACATATTGCTCAGAGAAAATAAGACTTTTGTAATGCACTTTTTACAGCAAAAGATTTTTCTTGGAGTAAATTACTTAGCTGAGCAGAGGAAATCTACATAGCCCTCTAAATGTAGTAGAAACATAATGAAAATCAGGAAGAAATGTTTTAAAATACATACAGTAGTGATACAGATCAAACCAAATGAACTCTCTAATTTGTATCGAGCTCTATAGTCTGGGTGTTAAATCTGATGGAAAGCCCACTGAAGTCAAAGGCAGTCTTTTCACCAGGTTTATATCATTGAAATGCAATATTCACCAGCCAGGAACCTGCAGCAAACCTCATTATGGCCCCATGTATCAACCAGCAGATCTCACAACATTGTAGCTACTGCAGAAGATGAAGAGCTGTCCCCACTCAAATCAATTTTTGTTCCCCATTGATTTAAAAAGAAAAGAGAGAATTTCACTCTACATTTCTGGTAACACTTACTATGTGCTCTATGCTATCAAAAAACCCTAAACGTTTTAAAAGGGATTTTCAAATTTTTCCTATGGAGTTTCTGATACTTAGTCCACATTACTTAACTAATGTGAACAAGTAAGTCTGCAAGTAGAGAGTATAACATCATTAGAAAATGACAGCTTAATTCCTCTGTTAGTCTTATTTAGCAGTGTTAAGACCACAACCTGGATTTTAAGTTCAGCTCAAATAAGGAATAAAAATCTTCATTCTAACTAACTGTTGTTCAGTTAGAATGTGACTTTCCAAACACCTAGACCAGAAAGGCTATAAAAAAAGCAGCTGCCATTACTACTAGGGATCAGCTATGATCCTCTGCATAATCCTGAATGTAAGTAGCATCTTGAAAACTACAGGGCTCTCAAATGCACAAACCAATGAACCAGAGAACATCACCAAAGCACAGACACACTTAATTGTTTCTTGGAAGATATTTCTTCCTTTCATCCTGTTGGAGTTACGTACCTAAATCTCCTATCAGTAGAAGAAAACATTCTTCTAGTTTGTACTAAGTTAATAAATGTCATCATTCTTTTGCTGAACACTGGTACATGCTGCAGTCTGAAAATGGCTTCCCACAGAACAAATCATTGGTACAAAACCTGGTACTTCCTAAGTGTATTTTTTTTTTTAAATATCTACAGATATTTTTAGATAGACTGGAAGAGGTTCAGCACCACATACCCAAGCCCTTCTTTCAGGAATTTTACCTTGTAGCAATTTGGCTAGAAATTTAAGAGACTAAAGTTCTAATTACAAAGGTTATAGAAGTGAGTGAATTCCTTCAGGGATCACCACCTCCTCCCCAAAAGAAACATATATACAAAACTAGCCTCAAAGCATTTCAGCAAATGCTTTGCCCAGTTCAGATGCCGAGTAAAAAGGTAGATAGATAAGTGTCTAACAGCACCACCTGGCGATTCCTGACAGAATAATGCTAGCTCGTTTTTAGATACAGCTTAATATGCAGTTTCATTAAACCTTTTATATACAAAAATATTACTCCATGGTTTTGGTTGTCGATTCATGAAATCCACATTAGGCATGAGTCCAAGTATTTACAGGATTGGAGATGAATATGTATATACAAATCCTTTGTGTAAATTTGGGCAAAAATCAAATACACTCAAGTAGTCCGAGCTGATTAAACCACAGCAACATTGTGTTCTAAGAGAGAAATGAAGTTCAGCTGTGGAGCCTGGCCCAACAAGAGAAAAATGGGAACACAGAAGTCCAATTTATAATTCTAAAAGCAATGTTTCTTCAAGAGATTCAGGGGTTTTTTCACAACTTCTCTCTAGTTGTCCAACAGATAATAATTTTTTAGACTTTTTTTTCAAAATTTCTAGTTGAAAATTCTATTTTCCACTGAAATATAATCCAAATAATATTTTTGACCCACCATATATATAACTCAGTTATTCAAGACCGTTGTGAAAAGTCACCAAAACAGTCTTTGAATTAAATTCTGGCTCACCAACATGAAGAATTTTGTCATCAAATCCTTCATCAATGCCATCAACGGTGTAAGAAGATTTTCACATTTGTAGGAAGGTTCCTCTTTTCAATCTGGGCAAATTCAGTTGCGTCTTTTAAGAATCTGGTGAGCACATTTTTTCAGTACTAAAGCAAACGCAGCAACTTACGGTTCCGGTGTGTAGAGAGGATCTGAGCCATGTCGTATGTACTGAGTACAGTGAAAAACTCTATATGCTAAGCCAGCTAAAAAATCACGGGGAGACAGGTATCCAGCAACTGGTCTCACTGTGAAGCCAGACCTTTCTGAAGTGAAGGAGACAATAAAAGACCACATTATACATATATCACTCTATCAGTTTCTGGTGACAGATCTCTTGTTAATTGTTCTACCAGAAGCATGACATGAATCTTGGCTGAAGATCACCGCATATGTACAAGAAGCATTTTGCATTACTAGCATATGTATAATGAAAACATCTTGAGGTATTTCATATTTGGTTGGAATACCTTTGTCTGGAAAAAAATGCTACGGTACCATAAGTGATGTTCTTAATACTTTTATGTCTAGTACCAAATGGGAGAAAAGTTTCCATATCAGAAGATGACTTTTGTAAAGTATGTTAAATACTAATAGTACAGAATAGCATTAGATTTGTCATTATTTTTACAGATAAAATATTGCTTGTGACAATGAAATCCTGATTTTTATAGCTGATGTCCTCATTTAAACATTTAATAGTGTTCCTTTGTCAGATTAGTCACAGAGGAGAACAGCTTCAGATTCAGTGACTTTAAAAAACACGTTTCTTTCAAAAATTAATTCTTTACTCTTTTAAAGTTTTTACAGGATAATGTTTCAAGTTTTTCTGCAACAGATACTACACTACTGCTATATGTAGTCTGAAAACATACTTCTGAAAGAAGTCTGAGAACTTTAATTTCTAGCTAGGGAGAAAGAATTTAGCATCATTCCTTAGAGACCATAATACAATATATGATAGACCCAGAAGGACACAATCAAATTCAAAGAATGATGAATCAGCTATTAGTAAATGCAGGTGTTCTAAAAAAGACTAATGGATGAAGCACAGACTGAGGAAAGTAAGCCTGTCATTACAAATTTTGTGATTTCTTTTAGCTGAAGATTTTCCATATATATTTGGGACAAAATGCTCTCCTAATTATTCTCTTAACAGCACATAATTTTCAGGCACCCACCTCTATAATATTTTAGTTCCTAAGCAAGAGGATTAAAGAGCAAGTATGTGTATCTGAGGGGACCTTTGAGAAGAAATTAAAATCTTAAATTAACTCTTTGGTGGCTTTTCCTCTAGAGCTAAACCCAACAGGTTTGTGTCTGCCACATCTTCCATATGGAATACATTTCCACTACAGATGAAAAATAAGACTATCTTCAAACTTAAATATGTAATATACTGATCCTTTAAAAAATAAAATGAAAGAGAAGTATCAGATCATCTAAGGTGATATATTTTTTCAACATACAAATATAATAACTAGCTTCATGAGGTCTTGAGCACTCAGAAAAACTTCATATTCATCAGGCTATAAAACAAGGTACCAAACCTGCTCTGCTCTTTTGCATCTGACTCCCTCTTTTACCTGCCTGGATATTTGGGAGGTGCCCACTGCGCTTCTCAGAACTCCCAACCTGTGGCAATGAGAGAACAGAGCTAACTCAACTCTTCATTATACTGAAGGGCTTTTCTCCCTGTGCAAAATAATCATAGAATCAGCAGGGTTGGAAAGAACCTCTGAGATCACCAAGTCCAACCCTTGATCCAACATTGCTGTGGTTACCAGACCATGGCACTAAGTGCCACATCCAGTCTCTTCTTAAAAACCTCCAGGGACAGAGAATCCGCCAGTTCCCTGGGCAGCCCATTCCAGTGCTTGATTACCCTCTCTGTAAAGAATTTCTTCCTAATCCAATCTAAACCTCCCCTGGCAGAGCTTAAGACCATGCTCTCTTGTCCTACTGTTGGTTGCCTGAGAGAAGAGACTGATGTCCACCCAGCTATAACCTCCTTTCAGGTAGTTGTAGAAAGTGATGAGGTCTCCCCTGAGCCTCCTCTTCTCCAGACTAAACAACCCCAGCTCCCTCAGCCTCTCCTCATAGGACTTGTGCTCAAGTCCCCTCAGCAGCCTCGTTGCTCTTCTCCGGACCTGCTTCAGCACCTCGACACCCTTCCTGAACTGAGGGGCCCAGAACTGGACACAATACTCCAGGTATGGCCTCACATCATGCTTTACGTGTTCAGCTGTTTAACTTCTCTCAGTTTCATACATGCAATACATACATAGACATGTCTTGACTCCCTGCCACGGAGAACATCAAAACCAGAATGATACTTCCAGCTAAACTAAAGACCAGTGACAATGCTGAGAATCTTTTCATTTAATGTGCTTTGTATTCCATACTAGGAAAAAAGAGTGTTTTCATTGAATTATATCTATTGATAAACCAAATATGAACCTTACCTTTAAGAAAAATAGAAACATCTTCCAACTGAGGCACATTATCTTCTCTGTATCCACAGTACTTGGTCAGCAAAGGAAAGTTTTTTAAATATTCACGACAGGCATGGGTGGGATAAAGTTTACTGAGTTCTCTAAATACCACCCCCCACGTTTTAACTTCTTCAGCTGTGTACTCCACTCTAGGGATGGGTTGACCACTACAAAAAAAAAAAAAAAAACAAAATACAAAGCACAAAAAACATCTGAATACAACCAGGTTCTAGACAGATTATAGATAGCAACATTTCTGAGAAAACTATGATTTAAATAAAGGCAAACAGAGACTATTAAAACTATTCAAACTATTTTAAATTGACAACTAGATGCTTTTTCCTCAGAGTTATTTCTTGATGTTACGATATACATATTCTATCATTTTCTTAAGAACTGTATTTCTTTTTAAACAATCACATTGTTTCTTAATCTTCATACATATCATAGTAGAAAGATGGATTTTTTATATGCCATATTCCTACATCATGCTAGTATTTCTCCACTTATTGCCAGTGATGCCTTTGCAAGTGGACAGCTGAAGATCCCGATTCAATCTAATGTGTAGATTCAGTAAGAGAGCAGACTGCATGCTCTATGCATTCTTTAAAATACACAATATTCACACAGCATCATTACCTAGCATTTTGCGAAGTGATGATTAGGCAATTACACAGATGTTTAGAAATTTATAGATTCAATTTAAAAATACATATTCATTGTTTAGACTGTTGCTTACATATGCAGATATGTTTCATAAGCCAAATTCATGCAGGACTACATCATGAGGAAGCTCACTCTAAGTCTGTAAAGACATCTCTCTTTTTTTTAATTCTGGACTGTTCCCCTGCCCTCTCCCCTTACAAAGATGTACAGAAATTGCAAAGCAGGAGCCTTCCAGGGTACCTGCTAAACTGTTTCTGACATGCAAGATTTGCCTTGAGTAGTTACAGACAATTCAAAACTGATTGATAGTGTGAACAGTGCAAAGAATTCCTTCCAGCTTGCACTGTCTTGTATTTAGCTGTAAGGAATCTCCCATGTCATGGTCATGGGGCATCATCTCCTGTCATTAATTCCCCCTAGAAATGTTATAATCTTTCTCTGGATTTAGTATTCACAATCTATAATATTTAATCTCTGCCATCTGCCTTCTCCTCAGGTATATTCTTTTGCCACACTGTAATGATGATGTACAGACTGGCAAAGGGATTCATATAATCTTCCTCCCTTTCATCATTTCTTATGTCCCATCCCTGTGCCAGGGCTGGACAGGTGGGCTCTTCCAGCCCAGTACTGCAGCTTCCCCAGTATCCCAGACAGCAGCTGAACAGGTATACTGGGCACAGGGAACTCCACTGCAGCAGAAGAACTGCAGTGCTGGGATTTTGCTAGAGGTTGTCACCCAGTTCATAATCCTGTCTCCACTGTACAAGGTAACAAGGAATGAGCCCTCATGTCACATTTGATTGCTGCTATGCAGTCCCTACATGCACACGAGAGGATTACCTGCCCTACATTCATAGTGGCTGTCCCCTCATCTTTATTGAAAACTTACCATTTAATCCCCCTGCCTTTCGCTGTATCAAAGGATTTTGATCCATGGCAGTTATCTGTCAGTCAAAGGCTACTTTGTATGAGGAACTTGTACTTCTTAAGGTCTCACTGAATACCCAATACATTCAGTAGTTTCCTGTCAGCCACTCTTGCAGACATGACAAGAATTGCAACACATTTAGTGAAGTATTTCTCATCCACAGAAGCTGCAGTGGGGTCATGCCCATCCTGTAGTGTGAGCCAGTCCTAGAGGTCTAGTATCTGTCTTCCCCCTTAACACTTCACCAGCCTTAAACTGCCTGCCAGCTCATGGAAAGTGTAGCACAACTACTCTAAATTGTACTTAACACTACAGGTACAAGCAGGCTGCTACTCCATCCACTTGGGTGTGCCGGCATACCCAGCCTCATCCCTTTTCCTTAGGCCTGACCTTTACTATGGATACTGCAGTATGGGTCAGCACTGGCCCATCAAGAAGTAAGATATGTATACACCAGTGGAAAAACTCATGTTTCTATTGTCACTAAAAAGGTACAAGCACAGGGATCTGAAGCTTGTTCACTGCTCACTAAAAGGTTTATAACTTAGTTATTGTTTCAATTAATTCATTAGTACTGAAGTAAGGTTCACTGAACATTAATTCCTTAATAGGATTTATACGTAGGAGACTGGTCTTACTTCCAGCTGATCATGATATTGCTTTCTTTATCAAGAGAATCAAGGCAGCCAGACTTGAGGGAGGATCTATGCCTTTTTCCCTCAGCCCTGCAAACCTCATTTTTCTTACCCTCATATTTCAACAAGTAGAACCCACCTTGCACTCAAACATTTCAGTAAATCACAGAAATAGCCAGCCTCCTTGTGGCTAAGATGACTCTACAAGCTAACCTAATCTGAATTTTTATTTCTCCTTATTAAAATAGGGTCTTTCCATTTTGCCATGGACATAAGCTATCAACTCGTATTATAAATTCCCCCTTAAACATCGTATATTTCCTCCAGATTTAATTTTCTCAACACTTTTCCAATCCCTAATCAGTCTCAAAGGACTAATTAGGAAGATTAATGCATTTTCACTATCTTTAGGATAGAAGCTAAGTGAAGGAGGGAGGAATATGTTTTTTTACGGGTTTTTTGGTCCATTTATTTCATACAGCTGATGTTCACTGCTGTGCTCTATTAACATGTCTTCACCTTTAACACCCAGCTCCAGCAAATATTTCCTCCTCCAAGCTCACTTCTTACTGTTTTTCTATTTCTCTCTCCACTACAAACGCCACTTTATGTTCAAACAAAGCAGAGCATCTTCCACTACAGAACAGTTGCAATTCATAAAGGAAATGCTGATCTGGGATTTTCAACTCAACAACTTTTTATGGAGTCAATTCCTTGCAGTAAAATCTCTTTGTTTTGTTTTTTAGGAAATAACTGTGGTTAGGGGTTTTTTTTACACTGGAAAATGAAAAGTAGAAACACATCAAGCTTCAGTAAGTGATTAGGAAGGTCACTTACCTGGAAGACACTAAGAGGTGTTTATCCCCAAGGAAAGCAGCCCTTATAACAGAGCTGGTCATTTTGTATAAATAAGCAAATAGCCACTAGACCACAGGAGTGAGTATGATGAGACTGCAGTGTAGTGTCAAGACGCCTATAACTCTGAGCTCCACAACACGGGTAGCAGAAACAGCTCAGCTGTAGCAGCACAGTCCTCCCTGAGCTGATATGCCTTTCCTCAGCATGGCTTAGGCTGTGCTGCATCAGGATGCTGCCTCTACACACCTACCCAGAAACATACTGACTGTACATATCAGCACATATGGCACATCTGCAGGTAACTCCTGCAGGAGACCTGAACTATGAATGAGATTTTGATGCATTCGGTAACTGCCCTAAGCACTGGTCTGCCAGTTATTGTGGTCCCTGCATAAGAATATTTGAAGCCTCCTGTTTTCTCTCTGCTCACAATAATAGAACAAGTTTGAAATCTTTTAAAGGTTTGGGAAGATGGGTGGAATAAAGGAGTACATCTGAGTAGCTCTGCTGAAGTACAAGATCTGGCCCCCAAATAATCTCTCGTTACTTTATTTTTGTAATGTGCCTGCAAAAATGGTACTTAAGCCTTCAAAACCTAAAGAAGAAAAAGATTTTTCCTCTCCTTTATCTGTTGTTTTGGGGTTTTTTTCTGGGAATATGCAGGATTACTTTATGTGATTTTGTGAAACAATGTTTCTCACTAGTTTCAGGGTGAAAAAAATACCACATTTTTGAAGCAGAAGACCAACTACTCCTTTGTACACCAGTTGCATGACCTTTCCAGCACTAAGCTGAGGGGAAGAAGGGAGGAAGATATTTCCAGCACATGAGCAGGTATGAAATGCCTGGCACTGCTGCTGCTATCGTAGGTAAATGAAGAACTATCCAATTTACTGAAAGAGCCTAGGAGCACACACAGGCTGCCCTCATCCACAGGTATCCACTTGACATTTCTCACTGCACTAAATGCTAGCACCAACTTCACTGCAAGCATTAGACTGAAAAAAAGATAATAAATCAAGCAGCTAAAACCAAATATACAAACAAAAAACCTGTCTCAATTTACATTTGAAAGCTGGCTAAACTCAGGACTTACCTGAGCAGCCTAGAGAGCATCTCTACCAAGCAACATTCTGCCCCAGCAGTCAGCAGCTCAGTGTGCTGGGGGGATGACATAAGCACCCAGCTAAACAAATGCCACTGTGGGCAGAAAGGGGAACAAACACTAGCACCTACACATTTGCAAGATTAGTAATAGCTTAATGACAGGCATGGGACAAAAGTAAAGGAGAATTATAATCAGAATTATAGGGTCACAAAGCAGAGTTAATACTTCTGTGCCCCCAGCCTTCTGCAGGGTGTATATGAAAAACCTTCATTTGTATATGAAGGCTGTATATGAAAAAGCCTTATAATGAAAAACCTTCAAAAATCCAGTTTTGAATGCTTCCTGACAGGATGTGCCTTCTACAAAGGGAGAAAAAAATTGAGTGTTTCATCTTCTTTAAACAACGTAGGTAGAAATCTCAAAGGAGGAAAGTGAAAAACCTGAAGAAGTGTGGTAAAATGAAAAAGACCATGAAATTAGTATGTTCTTTCCCATGAGAATAAGTGCTGTTGCAAATAAAACCTAGAGTAGGATTAGAATTAGTTGAATGCTTCTGTGACAAGAAAATTGCAACACAGTAGGTGTTTGTAGGTAGAACAGAAAGTTTCTTAACTTCCAGGGACTGTAGAAATTGAAAATACTGACTTGAAATGGGGAAAAAATCAAAATGAGAAAACACATGCAGTGCATTTGTGCACAGGCACCAGCAGAGAAATGCAGTGACCAAATTCTAAGAAATTTGGAGCAAAATTGAAATTTGGCAAAATTGATAAATGGCACTTTGCAGCATCCAGTAGCATCAGAGAATTGTTAAGGTTGGAAAAGATGTCTACTATCATCAAGTGCAACTGTTAACCCAGCACTGCCACGTTTGCCACTAAACCTTGTCCCCAGGTGTCACATCCATGCATCTTTTGAACGCTTCCAGGGATGTTGATTCCACCACTTCCCTGAGGAGTCTACTCCAATGCCTGACCACCCTTTCAGTGAAGAAATTTTTCCTAATATTCAATCTAAACCTCCTCTGGTGCAACCTGAGGTCATTTCCTCTCATCCTGTCACTTGTTATCTGGGAAAAGAGACCAACCCCCAGCTCAGTACAACCTCCTTTCAGGTAGCTGTAGAGAGTGGTAAGGTCCCCCTAAGCCTCATTTTTTCCAGGCTAAACAACCCCAGCTCCCTCAGCTTCTCCTAAACCCTTCCCTAGCTATTCTCTAAACCTTTCACCAACTCCACTGCCCCTCTCTGGTCATGTTCCAGCACCTCAATGTCTTTTTTGTAGTGAGTGGCACAGAACTGGACACAGGACTCGAGGTGTGGCCTCACAAGTACCGAGTACAGAAGGATAATCATTGCCCTGGTCCTGCTGGCCACACTATTTCTGATACAGGCCAGGATGCCACTGGCCTTCTTGGCCACCTGGGCACACTGCTGGCTCATTTAGATGCTGTTGAACAGCACCCCCAGGTCCTTTTCCACCAGGCATCTTTCCAATCGCTCTTCCCCCAGCCTGTAGCTCTGCATGGAGCTGTTGCAACCCAACCTGGCACTTGGCCTTGTTGAACCCCATACAATTGGCCTCAGCCCAGCATAGTATTTGCATCAAAAAAAAGAATTAATAATTTTGGTTTTTAGTGAGCTCTTTCAACTACATAGGGATGCTAGATAAGTGTACTCGGAAGCGTGTCAGTAAGACGCACAAATATTTGCAAAATATTTTCTTAAGTTTAAGCATCTGTAAATAAAATACTGAAGAAAAAGTGCTTGCCTTTCAAATGTTTTACTTGCCTGTATCTGTATTGAAAATGTAACAGGATTCAAGCATCAGGTTTGTAATTTATAGCCTACACTAAACTAGTCCAAGTGTAAAAGATGACTTTGTCTACTGTTAAACTTTATTCTACAGAATTAAATAGAGCATGAATTCTAACTAGTCAGCAACATGGAGAAGAATTATGCCAGTACTTACTATTTATAGCTCATGGCAAGATCCACAAAGTATTTTCTTCTCTGTCGATAGACATTGTCTTTAAATCCCTTAAGCAAGGAAGAAGAGAGTAATTTACAATAAGGACATAAAATTAGCTGTAAGATTTATAAAATAACTCATTACAGTGTTTATTTAGTACTTAGTTGTATTGTATTTTGATTAATATTGTCTATTGGACTGCAACAGAAGACAAGGATTTCTTCTTTTTTTTCTTCACCAAAGTCGCACAGGAGAACATTCAAGACAGTTTTGTGCATATGTACAGTCACTCATCCAAGATGTTGAAAACAGAAACTTTTTCTTGTCATTTCATCTCACTGAAGTTTTCCTTGATCTGAATGGAGGTACATAGCAGAAGAATTTACGTATCCTTAGTACATCTTTCTTCACTAGAATCAAGTGTCTAGAGATCATAAGCAACTCATTTTGAAGATTCTTATTTCAGCAGCTGCCATCTTAACTAACACAACAGAGATTGAACCATCAACATCCAGGACTAAATAGGCATACTGCTTCAGTTTGAGTTACAAAGGAAGGGCTCTACCTCACGGGCTACAGCAGGCTCACACCTTTTCTATATTAAGTACAAAAGAGTTGTATAGCACATACACACTGGCCATTTACAGCTCTTTGTGCTATTCAAAATTAGAACATGATCTCATCTACACATATAAAATACACAGACATTTCAGGTTTTGGATTACAAGAAGAGTTAACTTTTTTCGAGGTAGGACTGCCAATCTCTTGAAGATAAAAAGGATAAAGAGTTATCTAAGTTCCCCAGTTAGTGTTCCACAAAGTGCATTTAAGTTTCCCTTATTCAAAGCTGAAAATCAAAATGTCTTTTTTTCCTTATTGCTCATGTACACAGACACAAATCAGTGAAGGGAATGAAAAGATAACACAGCTAGATTTGAAATATTTGTATGAGGTTCCATAAAACTCAGAAGACATTTTACTGCCCCATAACCAAAGTCGTGCTGCCGGGGCAGAGTGAGCGAGGATTTCAGAACACTGCAGAAAACCTACAAAAAGAAGCTTGTTTGCTGTAATCTGGGGGAGCCTCCTTGTCTCCTTAATACCTTTTGACATAAATTATGAGTTACTCAGGGGAAGACCATTCAAGACCTGGAAAGTCATGGATGACAGCAGAGGGGACTTAAAATGCCTGTCAAGTGTAGTGAAACTCAGACTGAAATCATTAGCCAGTATGGAGTGGGTTAGGGCTATGCTGCTGAAGCAGTGGTATCCTTACAGGTTCTGCAATAGGATAATTCTCTTTGGTCTGCTGGCACCTACAAGCCACCACTATGAAAAAGGGCAGGTACTTGGAATGGCTTTTTAAAGGTCCGTCACAGATTTACAGGTTTTTACCTCACTTCTAACATCTAGCACGCTGCATGGTGTGTAAATTATGTTTGTAAGAGTTCCCCCAAGGGTAAAATACATATTCATATAATGCAAATGTCTTTTTTTCATTTTCTGTAAAACTGAAGGCAAATTTTCAGCAGAGTGCTACAGTATTTAATGAAGGTACAAGCCCAAAACATAAACAGCATCTAATGGTCTGTCACAGTCATAAACTCAAAGTTGGAATGAGCTGTCACTACAACCTCTGTTTCAATCAAATTATGGTTAATGGATGAAGATAATCAACAGGCTTTCCTTTCTGAGAAAACGTGACATAAATCCTAGTTTGTCATCAAGAAGCATATGGCAGAAACCAGGACCCTAGAATGTGCTCCCTGACTGTGGGCCCACAATGTGGGAAGGGTTCACATGGCAGAAGTGGCTAGGAACAAAGCAAGGTGATGATGATTATTGTGTTTGATACATGGACAATTGACACCAGAGACAGGGAAGTGGAGCTGCCAGGAGACATTGTGATGGTGTCCTCCTGGCATGCGTGCAAAGGTGTGAGAATCTGTGCCTGAGCTCCCACCACAGCACAAAATATATGCAACAAAAAACAAAGGAGACTATCACCTACAGCTGGAGTTTAATCTGATTGTATTACAAGACAGTCTTATGGTCAGATATCTTAGTTTGCTGCCTACTTTCTTTCAGCTGGAAGTTTCCCACAATACTAGTTTAATCCAGCCTATTTTAGGAATTAACCAAACTAGCTACCACCAGTATCTTTCAGTCAAGTTGTCCAGAGGTATAAACAGGGACTTATAAAAAGGGAAAATATTTTCACACAAATGCTTTCAATCATCTGCCTTCTAAAGACTCAGAGGTTAAGTATTTATGGAAATTAGCTGAAAGAAATAAAACAATAACAAAACCATTTTTCTGTCTTTTGCACTGAGCATTTGGCAACACTGCAAACACAGCTTATGTGAAATGCGGGCTCATCTCCTGCCACGAAAGTCAGGAAACACCTTTTTTACTGAAACTACTGAAGAGAGAGTAGTCCCCATCTTCTGAAAACTCAGCAGTCAACAGGCTTTTTATCTAACTGGCAAATAACCTGAACAAATTATCTATGGGACAATTTTGTGTTACACTTACAGGGTGATCTGCATCCAGCTCAGATCCATACATCAAAACTCTCTGGGAGCACTTGTCCAATTCAGATATCTTCCTGGGGAACCAAGGGACACAGTCGAGATCTGCAGATGACAGAATGCGAGTTGAACCTACTGGAGTGTGAGATCATGGAGATACCTGTGCAAAACGTTTGTCAGTGTCTAAACCAAGTGATACAAAAACAGCCTTGCCTTCTTCGTCAGTCCAGATGTTTTCTGGTGGATTGAGAGATACGATATTAGTTTGAAACTTGAGCAACTGGATTAGTTCATTAAATTCTTTCTTACTGCAGTCACAGTCCACAAAAATTTCCACCTCAGAACTCCTTCTCTTTGATTTTCTTGATTCAATATGAACCATACTCACATGTTTTTCCTGTGGAAAGATGAAATAACAGATGAAATACAGGCATACCAGCAGATGGACAATATTGATAGCATATTCTTCAGGAAAGCTTTTCCAGTTATTAAAAGGCCTTTTTATTGAAAGTAGTCCAGTTTTGTATTTACAGAATTAGTTAGTGACACATAATAAATACTGATGGCAAAAAAAAAAAATCTGTACAGAAAGTAAAAATAAAATTATTATAGTTAATGAAGAAAGCAAACTAATGATTTCATTTTATCTACCAAGACAATCTTTTACAGAGGAAAATCTAACATTTTTTTTTTAAAATGCAATTTTATATTATTAGTTTTATATTGCTATATTAAATTCTAATGCAATTTTATTAGGCAATGTGCATAATGATAATGTTAATTTAAATAGACTTGAGTGTGCTTCTTTAAATAGATGCTATTAAACATGTACTACTTCAGTCTCCCTTATGAACATGCAAGGAAGAAATATTTTTGTGAGAATGTGTATCAGTCCTCACCTATCTACTGTGCAGCAATTACTGATAGAAAAAAGCATTAACAGCAATAAAATTGTATTAAAATATAATTCAATTTACTTTCTATTACAATGTCCCCATGGAACACAAATCATGCATCAAACATGAGTGTAAGTACTTCCAGCATGAAAACTTTCCTCTGGAGTATCTCTCAACCACACCCACTGGTCTGCCAAGGGTGTAACACAGTGACAGATAACCATAGTGTGCCATGGCTGTCCTGATCTAGTGCTGTGACAGCCTTGCTTCTAAACAGGAGATTGGATTAGATGACTGCTTTCAAACAATACTTCTATTGACTCTGATTTTTCCCTTCTTTTGGCCAGACAGAAACTATTTGTTACTTTTCACAGTTATCCTTTCACTTACTTAGTGAAGCCAGTAAAACATTTTTTGATTTCCAAATGGGACAAACTTTGCTCTTATACTTCCACTTGCCTGCTGTATTTTATATATATGGTTAATACAATTTTACATAAGTTTACATAAATACCATTTCAGATGAAGGTCTCCTCTGGTACAGCCCACTAGCAGTCTCTGCTTTTACATCTCTGGATGTACATACATAATTCTTTCACTGGCACGCTCCATAATGTGTGTATATGGTGTAGCTAACCCAATCACATAACAAATTCACTCTGATCTACTCTAGGTTAAGTGGAGAACAAAACCCCACACTCCCCTCTGCAATAATCGTTGTGACTACATGACAGGGGTGAATATCTCTGCCACATCTTCCAACCACATTTTGAGAGACCAGAGTGACTTATACACACCTATTCCCAAGAAGGGGTAGTGGATGTGCAAATCCAAAATTTCACATATAAACTCACACAAGCAATTAAGCTGGAGCTGCAGTCAGACACTTAACCCTTGGAGAGAAACTTCATTGAAACCATGACTCCTTCTGCAACTTCTGTTCACTCGCTTAGGCTTCCCCTCTTTCTATGAAACACCCTGCTGCCTGGCAGCCTCCCTCCTGTGGGTCTAACTCACCCCTTTTCCTAGGCTGGGGAATCTGCTCCCAGAGACAGCAACTCTGAGTGAGGACTGGCAACACCCAGTGCTCCCACACTTACACCCCTCTGATGGTTTGCCCTTAGATGCAGGCTCCAGGCCACCTCCTAACTTTCTCTTCACTACAGATTGAACAGATTGCACAGATTGAACAACCTAAGACTTTCATCATATTGCTTTGCTGTAACTATGCTCAGATGTGCCTCCAAGCCCTCTTCCATTCATTAAGGTGGCAAGCAGACTACATGCAGTACCAGCAAGCAGTCTGACTGAAAAGCACCAACTGCACTGGGGTCTATGGGGAAACAATACTTCACAATTTACCTTCCACTTAGACACATAAGTCCCCTACTCGGCAAGCACTTGAAGGTGTCTTTAACTTCTTGACCAAACACTGTCCCGCAGCAAGGCTGCTGCCACCACCACCTGATTGTGTGTAATTTAGATTTCAAACTGCTCTCTGCAGGTGCCTCCTTACATTGTGGCCTGCACAGACTTCAGATCTAACTCCCACTGTAGAGAGCCACACATCGGAAACCTAAAGCGAATGGTGTAAACATCGGCATCACTGTTAAAACTTCATTCCAGAAAACCCTTCACGAGCTCAAAATGCTTTGTTGAATGGTCCATAAAAATTTTAAGTTATTTTCATTGAGTTCTGCAGAGTGAGTGTAACTGTGCTGTCTTCCTTCTGCCACAGTCCATTAGATTTATACCAACATAGTGCCTGACCTCCGTAGCCTTCGTCAGTTCAGTCAGTGTGGAGATTTGTAAGCTTTACCTGGAAGAGTCGGAGAGCTTTCACCAATCCACCAACTTCATTCTTCAGGGAAAACACCACCGCTGTCTTTCCACCTTCAGAAACAGATTCACTTTTGCCATTTCCCTTATTCCCTTTCTTGTCCTCATTTTTCCCAGAACTCGATCTGTTTAGCTACAAATGGATAAAGAACATGATCATCTCAGATGAAATTGGGCATTCCCTGCAAAGAGAAATTTCTGTTAGAAAATAGCTAAACAGAACTCATCCAGACTTTACTTATTCAAAAGGTAGTGTGTTTACTTAAAATGGCAATCACAGGTCAAAGGCAGCTGCTAGAGACAACTGGGTAAGAGGCCAATACATTAAAAAAAAAAAAAGCTTAAGGAAAAGCATATAGATGGGATACAAATGTGATAGTATTACCAGGGCATACTATCATCAGTAATAAATACGATGCAAATGGAGACACTCTAAATTACTGGAAAAGCCAGCCATTCTGTTATTCTAATCTGACTATTGCTGCAAATTTGCAGGATGCTATTCTAACCTGTACCAGTCAATTTACGAAGATTTGCATTGGTCCATACGTTTGTATTAACCATTAAATTTAAAACATAAACATTATTATCCCTGTTGCAGTACAATTAATGCTGTCATGTAATTTTTCTTGAGAAATACTGGAAAAGCCAGCCAATACAAACAAGGTGGAAATACAAGCTTAGACTGCACCGCAGAATATCAAGTTGGATGGGACCTCAAGGATCATCTTGTCCAACCTTTCACAGACAGGACAGTCTAGACAAGAAGCCCCAGCACCCTGCCCAGCTGAATCTTAACATTGTCCAATGTGGAGGACCCACCACTCCCCTCGGGAGATTATTTTAATAGCTGACTGTTCTCATTGTGAAAAACTGTACATCCCATAAAAGAGGAGTTAGCTGAGGAACTCAAAAAAAACCCAGAAAATTACACCATCCTTTGTGACTCCTATATTCTTCTCACAATTTGGGAGCCAAGACTGCTTTCAAGCCAAATTTCAGCCAGCATTTTCAAAAAAAAAAAGCAATTTTATAAGCTTAAATCTTGTTGAGATGCCAACAGTATAGCTTTTATAGACAATTTTTATAAGATTGACCATGATTTTCGAAAAACAGCCTGCGCTTTCCAATACCGAGGTTGTGACTCCTGAAGAAACTGAATTTCCAGGGAGATACTGCTTTTTTATAATCCATAATACAGTCACTAAAAATATGAAGATAGAAATTTAAAATCATATACAACTATTTCACAGGGATTAAACTGTCCTTTACTAATTTATAAAGCAACTTACAGAAAATAACCTGAAAATGAAGCTTTTCAAACAGGTCTTAGAACACTCTTTAAATGGCACAGGTTAAACCAGCCACATTCAAACTAAGAAGCCTCCATGGTCTTTTCTCATAATTTATTAGACTACATGGAAACAATCTGGAAAAGCAATTATGTTTTCAGAATGATATATGAATGGTTTCACATATATTTATTTTTTAGCAATTGAGCTTTTATGATTCTGATCAGCAGGAGAGTTGCCCAGGGATAGTTAAGGGGAAGGTCACTTTTAACTTCAGTAATATTTGGGATTTGGCTAAGTCCTTTTCATATACCTCAGGCACACAACATCCATTTTTACAACATCTGTGTTTTTCCATGTGTGCTGCTTTCTAGAAGCTACATACACATGACCATAGAGTCTACTGAGTGTCTGAGAACCTCAATATCATCAATTCCTCTGGAAAACAAGGGTACTTGGCACCTTCCAAGACTGCCACAGGTTCCCTAAGACTCTCATGAAAGCATTAACTAAAGTGATGACAAAACCCTCTCAAGCATTTGAAACCTAGAACACCTATTTGTATTTGTATATGAGCGAGCAGAAGAAGCTGAACTCAAATCTTATTAGCCCTGCTAATCAGTACATTTCATAATTAAATAACAAGTAAAAGATCAGCTTTCCTAATGGTAATTAATTATCTGTGGCAAGTGCAAGTACTCAGGAAAAAAGTCATCTATCGCGGAACTCAGTGAAGAAAGTAACTCAAATATAAAGACAGTAACACAAATTTATTGCATTTAATTCAATACTTCCAATAGAAGAATAAAGCATGTACAAACAGCAATACCCCACATTTCAATATAAAGACAATATGCCAGTTCACAACTGGTACAAACTGGTGCATTCTGTTGGTTCTACTCAACTGATCCAAATCTTCACATGTTGCAAAATTCTATAGGAAGCAAAATCTTCATAATCCTAAATAGTGCACATGTTCACATGAGGTTGGCTTATTAGCCTCTATTAACATTCTTTATTCTTATTTAGGCATACATACATTTACCTGTAAGCATACAGAAGTTTATCCCATGCTTGAAATGACCCAAGCACCTGTTGCACCCACACCATCATCTTACATAGAACTATTTCTACCTCCTGACAGGGTTTTCAGCAGCCTCTGCACGATGCTCCCAAGTCTTCTTGCACCCCTGCCAGCAGGCAGAGGCTGGGAACACAGCAGCACAGCCATCGGCACGAATGCAGGCGACTTGTGTTTTACCAAAAATGCTTTATATATCGTCCTGTGAGGTTTACAAGTGCCTTGAAAAAGCAGGTTCTGCTGATGCAGATAGCTCGCAGGACTTACCACAGACTTCCCAAATTCAAGCATTTAAACTCTCTGAACGGGACCCCGCTGCTTTTCTGTTGTTCCAGTAGCAATATTTCTGTAGTAAGGTTTGTATTACTAACGAAACTTTTTCTATTATTTACAGACACTTTTAAGGTAACGCTTCAAACGAGGCAAAGTTAATTTCACCGGCCCCTGCAACTGCTGAAAAACTACTGACTTGACCACGAAAAGAAGCGGAAGGGGGACGCACGCCGCCCGGCACCGGGTCCCGGACGGGCCAGCGGACCCGACCTCGACCCACTTAGCGGCTCCCCCCCCTCCCCGCCGGGGGCGGGGGCGCCCCGCCCCCCGCCCCGCCA
>VYXB01009548.1:70221-116151 GCA_013397135.1 Pachyramphus minor | reverse complement strand
GGCTGCCCTGGGGCGGCGCCTTCCTTTCCCCTCACACCTGTGCCCGGCGCGGCTGCAGCGCTCCGAGCTCAGCCCGAGCAGCGGCGCCGGCCCGCCCTGTGCCCCGCCGCGGGCAGGGTGGGCAGCGGGGCAGGGCCGCGCAGGGCTCACAGCACGGGGGTGCTGGGACAGGGCCCAGCAGGGCAGGGAACTGCGGGCGCTGAGCTCCTGCACAGGGAAGTTGTGCAGAGACAGTGATGTGAGAAATACTTTAATGCAGAAATTCACCTCTCTCCAGTTTATAGAGTAATGCTTTGAAAGATATATTAAGGGATAGAAATTAAGACTTAACGTGAAGGACTTTAACGTGCCTTATATATTGACAGTAGGTTAAGTCCAACTGCAAGGAGTACTTCCCCTGAAAAAGAGCACTTCACTGGAGAAAGCTGTTTAACCAAGGCAGCAATAATTTATACCTGAGCTGTCCAAGGGCTAGATGCTGATCATGAGACTCTCTTCTAGCCACAACATCAGTAAAACAATTAATTTCTTGTGCAGGTAAAACAATCCCATAGCACTCCTGAAGGTCTTTTATATGTATGACAACTTCACTGGTCTCTAAAATACTCATGTCTTGGGGTAAAGATTTATTTATTGGAGTTAAGAATTTGTTTACTCCTTAATTTCAGACTACTACTGGCTCAGAAATTTTAAGTGAGCAGAAGGCAACCATTGAAACAAGAACTTGACTGCAGTGTTAAAGGTACTCAGTCTCTCAGGATTACTTATGAAATTTAGTTTTTAATTTCTCTTACATTCTGAGGTCAAATGCTCATTTTGTGTCCTGCCACTGACACTTGCTCTCCCACTTCCTCCTCACTTGTATCATTTTCCAAAACTTATACACTACATCCTTTGAATAAACCTTACAGCACATAGCACTGAACAGCACATCTAGATTGGGAGCACTGTGCCAATTTCCATCAAATACATACAGTTTTCTCTGTTCCAATGCTCCAGGTGGGGGAAACTGTCACCACTTGCCCTTGAAAAGCACCATCCGTGACTCACCCTGCAGCCTGCCCAAAGAGGGGCAGCCTAGCTGAATGTAACAGCTGGCTTCACATGGTCCTGAATTGGTATGCATACAGATCACAGACTGAGCAGGAAAAGTTGAAATCAGATAGACTGAAGGTGGGACAGTGAGCAGGGAGCTGCACAAGGCAAGTAGCAGGAAGTGTCACTGGCAGTACGAAGCTTCATGTCACATCTAAGTGAGCCTTCCTTCACAACATCAAAGCCCTTACTTTTGCAAGACTCAGCACCTTAGAACTAAAATTTACATATCAGCATCAGCAAGGAATTTGTGTTGTTCTTCTGCAAGGTCAGTACAAAAGCACAACAGAAACAAAATGTTTCTCCCATGGAGTACTGTGAAATCCTATATTTTATCATAACAAAGAAAAACCAGCAAAAATTTCCAGGCTAAACTGACTGCTGTCAGTCAGATGCTCCCCTTCTAAAAACAGGTGGTCATGCTTGATGTTCACGACCAGGCCAGGTTCACAGTTGCCTCAGAACTCCTAGGAAACCTGAAATAAACCTGTTTAGACTCACCTTTCCAGAGTTTCCCAAGTGTAGCATGCAATAAGGATTCTTTCACCTGGTTGATACTAAGCTCATAATAACATTTGGTTCCTCTAACTTCTCCTTTAGTGTAAATCAATATTTTTTGTTATGCTAGCCCACAAAGTTTTACTTCATTTTCTCAGAAAAGCATGTCTCCATGTATTATTAGCTCAGTGTCATATCCTAAGTTATCAAGATATGTTCCCTGTCCTGTTTTTTCATTACTTTTGATGATAGGAAAACAAGTTGGAGTATTTGGATTTTGACATTCCTACCTGCTATGCATGAGATACATACACACTGTTCCAGCAGTTGAACAATTTATGAGAGTAAGATTGCTTAGCACTCTCTGAACGCTCCAGTGACAAAACCAAGCACTACTGAGCTGATTTTTCTTCGCCTACTGGCATGACAGAGCATGATTTTATCTACTCTTAGATGCTGGCTCTGCTGCTGGGACATCACACAACTCAATGACCCGGTAGCCTTGCTACTATCACAGCTCTGTGCAGTAACCAGAGCACAGCAAAGGTTTTCTGTCCCTCTTAATCTCTTCAGGATGGCTCATAAATGCAAAACAAATGAAGGTACATTGTGTCAGCACTGCTTTGTAACAGGCAGGGAAGACTCAAGTGCTTCAACTATTTTAACCATACTGTCTGCTTTGTATCCCACAAGGAGACTGCTTCTCCCTGGAGAAGCATTGCAAGTATTTTATAGTGGACTTTTCCATATCAGTGCCACATCAAAGAACATTTAAGGACTGAGAGTTTATTTCTCCTTTGTTCTAGCTGCTGTACAGTAGAGCTGGTAAATGGCTCTGGGAATACTGCTAGACTAGAGATTTTGTTTAGAGCTCAACTCTTTTTTGTATAGTTAACAGTGCTGTATGTGTAAAACAAGTGAACACTTTAAATCACAAAGCACTTATAACACAAAAAAATTAGAAATGCATTGAAGCAATTCAATAATATGTGTTCTAGAACATATGTCAGGGTGCCACACAGCAATGTTTTGTCACCTTGGGAAAAAGAGCTAATGTTGGTAATAAGAAAGAGATAAGCTTACTTTTATTACTAAAAGGCACCTTATTCACCTCTAATCAGAATTCAGAAACTGCAAGGTCCTCTTTACTTTTCACACACATATTTTGCTATCCTCTCACAAGATAGTAGAGTAACTGTTGCCTGAAATCCTTAGCTATGCGCTTTTTAAGCTTAAAAAATTGCTGAATTCTCAAGTGAAAATTTAAATCTAAAGCAAACCTGTGAGATGTTTTCAATCTTGAGTCATTTCCCCCTGCTGGAGATACCCACGGCCCATTTCAGCATAGTTTTCCTTAAAACCATTTGTAGCATTTACTGTAGTTTGCTTTAACAGGAGGATTAAATTTGCAGTGCAGAGCAGCAAGTATTGACCAAGAAACTATCTGAATTTACCTCTGGCTCTCCCAAATCACCACCAAGTCATTGTCCACAGGCACTACGGCAAGAAGGAGAACTCTAAAGTCATCATGTGGCAGGACAGAAAAAGAAACAAAGCCATTAAAAAGCATAAAGAAAGATGGACTCCACAAGGATCTTAAGTGAAAACAACATTATTATTCAATGTAAGGTCAAAAAGGCAAGGTGGAGAACAGATGGGCTTATTATTAAGGTAAGAGACGCTAACACAAGCAGAAAATACAAGTCTCAATACCTAATCAAATCATAACTTAGTTGGCAAAACGATGACTTTGTGAAACAATTGACAAGTGGACTAGCCAAATGAACAAGGAAAGAAAGATGTACAATCTGTTCCTGTTTATCAAACATACCCACACCAGCTAGTCCATTTCTCTGAGTGATGCACGTCTGGTGAAAAATCTGTGATGTGATGTACACTTAATTTTTAAGGCATGAAGGTATGGCAAGCACAGGTTTTCAGGCAGCCAGCAAAACCATCCCAAGGTGTAGTAGCACTAAGGGGATTTTAATCAACTAACTGTTGGGAAAGGATATCTACCAAATGATAGACTGGCTAGGAAGACCTGGAAATACAGATGATATGATGAACATAAAGTGGATTCACAATCTTTGGCTAAAGAAAGGTTCTGAGAAGGAAGCAGAAACTGACAATTTCAGAAAAAAAGAACTTCAATAAATTCAGTTATTACAAGTCCCAAGGAAATGAAACCTAGAGCAGAAACACAGTTCTTTCCTTGCTTCAGGAAAAAAATCAGTTTCATCAGGAAACTATTTCATTATAGAGGAGGTGTAGTCTTCTACTACACTTTTACTAGTAGTATCGTAAGTCATTAGTTTGTCATTACCTTCAGTTCAAAAGAGGTACTTATAGGAAATGAAAACTACAACTAAGGTAGTAAATGCAGGCAGCACAACACACATACAAAGGCTGTAGTACAAAATTCAAAGTAATTAGTACAGGACATCAAAAGCAACTACTTTAAAAATAGAAATACAGCAGCAGTCAGAAGAACTGAACTATCAGAGAACGACTGAACACAAGTAAAGGACAAAACAGAAAATAAACTTGACATTAACTAAGTATTTAATGCACCTTTTTTTACATCATTCTTTGCTAAAGAATGGTCACACCTGTGACCAGGTGTCTATCCTAATTAATAGCAAGGGCAGAGAGGTAAGTTCTTTTCTTTTAACAAGGTAAAGCAATGTTAGAGGATACTTGGGATAAGTCTGACTGTAGTAAATGACAGCACAGTAACCACACTTCCAGAGCATATTCATTCACCCTCTGCCATCAATAACTATTTTAAGAACTCAGGGAATGGACAAGTGACAAAAGACTGGAAAAAGGCTAAAATAATGTCACTTTTCAAGAAGAGAATGGGGAGAAAGGGGGGATGAAGAATTATGGACCAATCTAATTTCATTTGTTCAAGAAAACAGAAGTACCAAAATTATTTGTAAAGATCCAGAAGATAACAGATGATTAAACAGTCAAGACAGATTTTCTGAGAACAAATTGAGTCAAGCAAATCTCATTTCCTCTTATGACAGTCCTGTGGACCAGGGCAAAACAATACACATCATTCATCTTGATGGTAGGGAAGCATTCACCATGGTCTCTCATAACTTTCTCATGAGAGATAGAAGGAAATCAGGTACAGATAAAACAAATAGATTGTACAATTTTGCAGCTCCTTTAGGTTGCTCACCATATGCTGCACGAATTAACCATAATGGCATAAAAGGTGTAGCAGCCCAGGGCGGAGTCTGTAGAACCAGGATTGCCACTTTTAGTCACACTATTTGTACTGTTTTATTGCTTTAGGAATTATCAAATCCTTGAACCCAAATACTTGTACTTTAAGAACTTTCTTGGTGTCTTGCATTAGTTACTCAAACAGTAAAACCAGAAGAGTTTGTGGAAGCTCTCCAAGACCAATGCCCCAGCATGCACCCATGTGACCTAAAAGTCATCTGGACCAACTCATACACCCAGGAGCGTTTTGGAAAATTTCTGGTGTTGCATCTCATTGAGTTATGGCAAGAAAAACAGAACATCTGAATACCAGTTGCTTGCACATAATGCAACTATTTTTTGCATCAGGTCTAGATGGGCACTTAAAATGTGTCATCTTCAATATAGGAAGGATTTTTATCTACTATGATCTCAGACATCAAGAATGGCTGTCATCACACCAAACTGGGTCAGTCTGGGATAAAGTTCACTTTCTACATAGTAGGACATATGGTGATGTGTGAATTTGTGCCTAGATCAATGTTGATACCATGAGGCATGAGGCTGAGAGCAAACACAGCCAGGTCAGCTGACCCAAACTGACCAAAGGGATACTTCATACTTGTGGGAACAAGCTGTGTCAAGCTGCACCTGCATTCAGTTAATTAGAATCAAAAAGCAGTGTTTCAACCTTGAGGCGTGTTTTGACAAAGATCGTGCTGTGTTCTCAAAGTGGAAAACCACGTAATGGTCTGCATGAGAGCATGCATGCTTTTTTCCCGTGGCTGAAAACAGTCACAACATGATACGAGTGTGAATGTGTAACATTCAAAACACCAATTTAGCAAGATCCTAGGATCACTGTTTACTAAAGAACCCTAATAAAAGGGAAACACAGAGAGAGATCTGCAGAGAATCACGAAAACCAAATGGTGTGTGTGCAGCCTCATTTTTATATTGCCCATACCATACCATGTGCCACTGTGCTCATCAATAAACACTCACAGAAGGGAGGAGGAAGGAGCAGCGACATTCATGGTCATGGTGTTTATCTTCCCAAGGAAGCTGTGGTGAGTTCTTGCTTTCCAGGAAGCGCCTGGACACCTGCCTGCCGATGGGCAGTAGTGGATGAAATCCTTTGTTGCTTTGCTTCTGGGACCAGCATTTGCTTTCCCTGTTAAATTGTCATTGCTTCAATCCATGAACCTTTACCTTCTTTCTATTTTCTCCCCATCCCATGGGAGAGAGGAATGGGTGAGGAGCTGGGTGGGTGCTTGGCTGTGGGCCAGAGTCAACTACAGCACGCCAAGAGGAAACTGCTGTTTGCTGGACTGAGCCCAGGCAACAGTTTAAGCTCTACGCAATGGGGCTCTGCAGTTAGTTGGTTAATAACAAAATACATCTGTAGAAACAGCCTAAGAACTAATGTTAAGTACAGTATGCATGAGCCTGTATAATCAAAAAAATATACTATAATTGAATTCTTTCAAAACAAAACCCATCTAAAAGACTTCATTTATTTGAATTACACAGACAGTTTGAAATATATATTTGATTCAACTGAGAAATCTGTTTTAGATTAGGCAAAAAAGTGACATCCTACAATATGTTTTTTGTTTGCCATTCATCAGATAATTCAATTTGTGCCAAGGATATTCTCACTTAACATGAAAAAATAGCATACATTCTCTAAAAAATGTTTAAGAATAAAATCCTCACTTGAATGAGACATCAATTCAAGCTTAATTTATGCAAGGCCTGCACTGCAATAATATCACTTAATTGAATAGCACATTTTCAAGTCCCATAAACATGATGCACAACTTGTCTTTTAAAACCATTAAAAAAAACATTTGAAAGCATCTTCAAATCAAATACAGTATCACACATATATGAAACCTGTCTGTTAAGTGCTCAGTTATGTATCTGTGTCTTATCACCTTATCAATGCTCATATACAGTTACATCAACTACTGAGCCAGACAGAGGTACGTAATTGCACATAGAGAACCAAGGGTTAGATTTTCTGCATTAATCCCACCCACCGTAGGGCAGCTCACGGAATTTTTCTTATAAGAACAAGCACTGATCTCTCTGCTATGCTTTTTTCATACAGAGATGGCATGAGCCACTGACTAAACGTTCAGAAACCAGTCAATTGATTTGAAAAATATATTTTAAGATATTTTGACAGGCACAGATAGATTTATTGTTACTCACCACTCTTCTGCAGCCCACAGACCAAAATTCAGTTTTAATACAGCCCCACTTAATTATTTTTTTCAAATCCTATAATGCAGATGCATTTTTAAAGTATCACTAACCTCTTCAGCATTGTCATTTCTGTTGTCCAGCAGGGAACGGTTTGAGGAAAACACAGCTTCTACTTACAGAAATTCAATCCCATACTTGGTAAGACTTCATCTGCACCACAGTAGGATGCACAAATCATGCCAGCAGTACTAAACCTAGTTCACAATCCAAATTCTGAATGATAAATCATTCCCCATAAAACCGTTTTTTTCAAGTTAGGCAAGTGTCTTGGAACAGCAAGTTATTTAGAAAAGTGAAGAAAAAGTGCCTCACCTATTTTGAATTAAAACATTACTTAAAAAAACTGGATGCTAGAATGCTTTTTATGGGTTTCTGAAAAGTTTTATCAATGGAGCTTTAATTTGGTACTTCAGAAGATTTTTGAAAGTAATGAAGAATCTGATTCCTCGCCGTTTTGGCTAAAGGGCGCTAAAAAGTTTTTTGATTACTATGTGAGGAAAAACTAGAAAGAATTATTTGTGAGACACCATCAGTATCTTAAAATTGTCCACTAGAAAAATGCAAAGATTTTAAGAAAAATCCTGTTGGCAACAAAATTGGGCTTTGTTGAACATTAACACTTTCAAAACAAACACATTGCTAATACAATAAACATCGAAGTATCTCTACATCTGATTCTGAAAGCAATCAGGACCCATTGTTACATATATATATATATATAACATATATAGTCTTAAATTCCTTAGGAAGATTACCCACAACAACCAATACAAAACCTCCACACCCAATGTGGGTTTGAAGGCCACTGGCTATGACATTCACTGGGTGCAAACATAGTTACTGTAGGTGAACAGGACTGGCACTACTAAACGTAACTCAAGTCCTAAGTGATTACTGTGGGCAACTTAGGATAATCTTTTTAGTTTTCAACCTCCCCGTATCAAAACCATTCCATAAACATTAACATTAGTCCAAACTTCTAAAAACCTCCACCTATTCACCTTTTTGTAAGCTATCATCTTGCCCACAAACGGAAGACAACATCAAGAATGTATTTTCAAAACAAATAAATTTGCCCAAACAGACAAAACAAAAAACTCTTAGAGAGAACTACATAAATGTTATTTTTCCCTTGGAACAGATAACACTGGAAAACTGCTATGACTGAAAAGTATTAAGTTTTAAACACTTGCCCCCAAAAGTTAATTATCTTCAAGTCAAGCATTAAAAAACAAAACAGGTTTGCAGGAACTATACAAGTACTGCCTCTTTTATAGCCTGACAAATGTAACAAAAACTGTGTTCAGAATTGGTTCATATTTATTAATTGTAAGCAATCTAAATCATTCACATACGAAAGAAATTTGCACATCCTGAACCTTCAACCCATGGCATTTCAGCCATCATGATCCTCATTAAGGCCTCTCACAGCATTTGTAGTCTCCACTTAGAATAAATCCATCCCTAACGATCAGGAATAATTTGGTGGACAATGATGTTCCTTTTGCAACTCTTTGCGAGGCTGCTTGTCAGCAGGAAGAAGAGTACAGATAAGGAATGCTGCAAGGTGCATTGAATCTTATTGCTGAGAAGCAGAACAAGCCTACTTATCCCAAGCCTTTCACAGTAGCTGCTGCCCACTGTTAATTCAGGAGCAACCTTCTCATCTTGACATCAGTGTTTAATACAAAGGGAAAAGATGAACAGTTATACCCCAAAAAAGGCAACCTTTAAGGGCTGGTAGTCTTTCTTAGCAGCCATAGCTGTAATTTTAATAAATTACAGAGTTTCATTTAAATAAGCTTTTCCTAAACATTTGAATATTTATGTTCAGTCAACTATGGTTTTCTTCAAGATCTTATGTCTTGCATATACTTTAGAGCTGCATATCCTGAATAAGAAAGAACCATGCCTAATTAACTGACAGGTTTGCCCACTGCGTTTCTGTTGTAGACATTTCCCTCCTCCTTCCATAGTTTAGTTTAACAAAATTTTTGATTAAAATGTTTTGCCAGTACACTGCAAAGTGCACTAGGTGCTCCAAAAAATACTGAAACTAACTTGCTTACTATGTTTGAACCAAAGTGTTAAATATCTAAGTTCTAATGCCTTTCTGTATTCTATACCATATTAAATTTAACTGCCAAGAAGTACAATGCCTACCACTGGACAAAGGCATGATGCTTCACAGTAATTTCCTGAACAGGAAATGAAAGACTACAGATAACACTGGGCTGTGAATCCTTGACTTTCACTGCATAAGACTCAAGTTCTTATTAACTGATGAGAGATAGCACATTGACAATATTAAAACCAAAATCTATACCGATTCAGCTGTCCAGAGTTTGTTCACAACTGGTGAGAGAAGTTTAATCGGCTCCCAAATTATTGTAACAAGTTGATTTATCTATTAAAGCCTTTTTGTATTACTTGTATTTGCTAAAGATGGCACAAATAACATTTGTAAAAGTAAACTGCTCCAGAAGAAAAGAAAGCTCAGCCATATCCCACACATAAACCACCTAGAGAGAAAAGGCATGTTCCACTCTGTATTATACTCCCACTGCCCTTCATTACTAACAAAATATATAATATCTATGGACTATTAGCTCTTCCCTCTATCTCATGTTCTTATATCAACAACCAGACAATTAGATTTTTTTCTCTAAATATGATTTAATTAAAAACACTAAATCAGCTTTGACTTTTATTTTATATATGTACAATAGTTACCAAATAATGAATACACTTAATCAATTATGTTAAATTTCACATAACATCAAAGGACATCAGCATGGCATGGAATAAGCTCTGCCTTTTGCAGATACAAAAAAACCAATGCAGTAGTGTTAATTGTGATTATTATTTTGGTTTGTGGTTTGTTGGTTGTTTTTTTTGTAACCTGCTCATTAATTCTCCAAATAATGTTACCATAAAAAACAGTGTAAGTAGTTAATTGATCAGTTAATATATTAGCAAATATGAATATTTGTAAAGTTTGCAAGAAATCAATTGCAAAGTTACCTCAAGTGTAGAATTGAATGTATTCACATGAAAGTTACCTGCAGTTAGAAAAATTTTGAAAAAGAGCCCAGGTTGGAGCTGTGCATTAATTTGGTCAAACTGATTCATATGAATGAACAGTCAAGTTTATTCAGATATTGAAAATATGACTATCCTTTTTATTATTCACAAACATTTGTGTATATAGTGTGTGTATGTGTGTAAATATATATATGTATATATAAAGTGAAGATATGTTAATGTAAAAATATACTGTTCATCCGCTCCCAATTACACAAAATTCAATATTTGGACATTAAACTGTGTAAGTATGAATGTCCATTTCAAATCTACATTCAACCAGCAACAAATACTTAGAAGTACTTTTGTAAACATTTGAGATAGGGAAAATCCATTTACAAAACAATCTTCCTTTAGCACATCAACATCTATTCAGCTTGAAAACTTTGTACAGCAGCTTCAGGTGGCATATTGTGAATCTGCTCAAATCAAAGAGCTCACAATGTCTTAGATCAATATGTGTGAAAGCTCAGCAAATGCAGAATTTTCAAATCCATTCTTAATCACCATCCATTTCCAGTTTTCCAGCAAAAAGAAAATGCACTTGGCTACAAAAATATTAAGGAATGTTATTGAAAACAAAAGGCTATCTTGGTAGAAGAAACTACAAAAATAGTTAAGTTGAGTCATGTTGTAAAGCTTTAATGCAAGAGCATTACAGTACAGATTTTCTTTACAACCTTAAAGCTTAATCAACACCAAATTTAAATATCCATCTCTCAAGTGCTTGAAAAAATGTGCTCAGTAAAAGTCTTTCTTCAATGTAACCAACTGAAGTTACGCAGGTGTCAGGCTCTGCGTCTCAGACATCTGCTGAGTGCTGTCTTGTGTTCCATTGGCAGCAATTACAGGTGTTGAGATACTCTGATATAACGACGTTGGACAACTCAATTCCGCTCCACTTTCATCCTCTCCGGTATCTGAATCTGGTGTTACAGAACTGCTTTCTATCCCCAGAATCTCACTAACTGCTTGAGGCAATTCCTGGAAAGGAGGAGGCAGGAGAAAATATTAAAAATCACTGTAATTAAATGAAAAACATTAATAACAACAAGGTCCCACTCTGTCCGTCCTGCACCCCCAGTAAGTAATCGTTCATCTGAATTTAGTTGTACCGAAAGCTACTCTCTCAGCATTACTTGCATTACAGTTACCATTTTCTGTAGCTGCTTTTCAAAAAGACAGCAAAGAGAACAGGCTCAAGAATCAATTCTTGATTACCAATATTACCTTCATTACAAAAATGAAAGGCTAATCAACTATTATAATTACACTTCATGTTATTGAAATTAGTTTTATCAGGTTACCCATTAGTTTCTGCCTAATAAGTCTGGTACGCCTAATAAGTCAGCAATGCACCTTTGAACTCATTTTCTCAAGCATACTGAACATCAAATTTCTTGCAGTGAGGTTATCTAGCGAGAGTTGAGAAATCACAACCAAAATGCACAATCCAGCTTTCCTCCAGTGAACTGGAGGAAACATTACTCTATAAAATCAATCACTCTTGCTTACAGACTTTCAGAATATAGGTGCTGCATAGCTACAGAACATCCTGTATTTTACATTTAGTTATTTCACGTCATACATGAACACTTACAGAGCTAACTACATACTTTTACTGTCTATAAATATTCACAGTAGATATATTCAAAATATCTTTACCTTGCAATTCATCATCTGCATGGAAATTGCTTCTGCTTTGCAGAGTATATATTCCACATCAATTTTCATTGACAGTTCATTGATATGCTAAAAATACATTCACAAAGCACAGTGAGGTAAATGGTAAGTATGCTTTACTGCAAAATACACTGCATAAAAGTATCACCTTATAAGTCTGCCCTTTAAGCTATGAAATGCTAGACATAGTCTATTTGCTTTAAGAAATGGCTACTCAAAGATATAGTGTGCAACAGCTGGCTTTCACCAGTATCCAAGGTCTGCAAGAGGAATCCATGGTACTTCTAAATGTGACAAACTATCTACACCTCCTTACGTACTTCCCCCAGCTCACATTTTCAGAGATAAATTAGATGACAGAAGAAAAAGCAAAAGTTAAGATTAAACCTACTAAGCAGTAGTCTGAGGGGAAGAACAATTTTCCATCTGGTAAGGATCTCATCACTAAACAGACATCCAATAAACCATTTTGAAAGCATGGAGGATAAACAATCAGTTGACTTTCAATCCCATTGGAGATAGTATGCATCTTTTCCTCCCTCAATATAAACCACAATCATATTGCATTAACTGCAAAATGTTAATTAATATTTAACTTAATATCCAAAACACAGCCCCACACTAGCCACTAGGAAGACAATGCTATCCCAGCCAAAACCAGCACAATAATGCATAAGAATTCGGTACCTTTAATATGTCATTAAAGTCATAATGCTTGTCCATTATTTGCTGTTTTTCAGATTCTAGGATAGCACAACAAAGGAGAAGATGAAAATTCTGACAAGGCAATTCCGTCCACATGACCTGTTAAAATATACAAAACACATTAGACATGCCTATACTTCTCCTCTGAAAAGAAAAGCAGTTCTTAGAAAATAAGTAAGTCCTCAAGCTGAGTTGCTTAACTAACAATAAGCTGGTTTTGAAAGCAATTAAGCATTTGTACAATTATTTGTAATTTTTCTTTTGGCCCATTAGTGCCAACTGCAAGTCTGAGTCACCAAATGCTTATTTGGTTCTTTAAGACTTCTGTACCCACTATAACGCTATTAAGCTGCTTGAGCTTGTGGTCTTGTGCATGTGTGTTCTGTCTCAGCACATGTGAAACAGAAGTAGTTAAAACTAAAAGATTTTTAGTGTCTGCAATAAGTTTGAATTGGTAGCAGTGTGTCATGCTCAGCAATACCTTCAAAGGGTTCCCATGGCTTATAAATAAGGTGATAAAGTTGTTCCCAATCCCCGCACTAGAAGAACCCAAAGACATGTACATGCAGGTATTGGGGGGGGGTGGGTGTTACTTTCTGACTCCAGACACATTAGCTTTTGGTCCCATGAAGGACACAATTAACCACTCTCTGGCTCACTGGGACTAAAATGTGCGATCTCAGTTGCACATTTTATTATTTTAGCAAGTTCAGGAAAATCTTTTTTAAAAAGTATTTGAAGAGAATGTGTGTGGTGGGCAGAAAGCTGGAAAACAGTTTTGACAAAAAACACAGAAAGAAGCAAAAATCTGTTTGCACAGATTGCTCTGACAAACAGATGCAGGATTTAAGACAATGGATTTACTCTTAAAAAAGGTAGATAAGAAGGACTCATGAGGATTCAGTTTTACTTAATTAGTAAAAATCTGTTTTCGTCATTATTGATGTAGTACAGCCTTAAAACTGAGCAAGAGCTTACTGATTCTTGAACTTTTATCACTAGTACATGCAGCCTCTAAACAGAACTGCATAAATCTGAAAGATATCCAAACCAGGTTCACCCAAAAAAAGGTAAATCAATCTTGAATGTTTCAATTAAGATTCCGTTCCTTTGGTCCAGAATTAAGTTTCCCATCTTTTTCAGACATCCAATATTCTCTTAAAGCATTCTCAAAGCAAAAAGACTGGAATGCAAATAGGCTGATTAACAATAACAACTGAACAAATGCCTATGGTCCATCAACCTCAGTCTCTCTACGCACTGTTGTGTTGTGTTTTTTTTAACTTCTACTTCATAAGGAAATATTTACAGCTGTACATTGATTTGGTTCAACATGAAATTGCTGCCAAAAAGAATCCATACTTTTTGCTACCATTTTTGATAAACCTTTTTAAGTCTGGTGCAGAGCTTGCACTTATGTATGCAAATCCATAACAGCAGCATTACTGTGTGCTGAAAGAATGAAAGAAAACCAGCATTTAAATTATAATTATAAAATAATATCCAAATACACCCCTTAAGAGTGATAACTCATTATTTCTTTCTGATAAAGCTATACAAGTAAGGATGGATTTGTTCTAGAGCTACCTCAGCATCCAATGAATATTTGTAATCAATACTAGCAGGTATTTAAAGTAACTCACCACCAGGTCATTCTGGCTTTATTCCATGTGAGCGGTACTAGAATAACACTGGAGGTAGGTGTGAGCTAGCTATGTCATTTTGTTACAGAAATTTTCTTTTGGCATTCTTCTTTTTCCACCCAGCCTTCCTGCACCATCTTGAGAATGAAGCAACCCACTGTACAATCTAAAGATTTAAGAGCTGGCTGGAATTACCAGGTGATATTGCCTGCCCCTCCAGCATCAAGGAGGGACTGCACTGCTCTCCATTTTGGGACATCTAAGCAGCAGGTCAGTATGCTGTCTATCTGGGCTGAGTTTGAGAGACAATGCTAAAATGTAAACCCACCCATGGACACAGCAGTTTAACCCACATTCACATTTCTGTAAGAAGGTATGGCATGTAACACTGCAAATAACTGCAATCACATGACACATCACAGCTGATCTACAAGGTAGAATGCCACCTCTCTGTCACAGAGCAATGGTACAACCATCCATATTTCCTATCACAACTGGATTACGGCTCTTGCTCAGGAAGTGGGAGAGCTTGGATTTAGCCTCTACTCCAGCTGATGAGGACTGGTATCTTTCATCTCCAGGGTGAATGTCTAATAACCAGTCTAGTAAAGGATCTTTTTCATTTGTTTCTGAGATAAAACACTGGAAGTCATGAAGCCAGTGGGAACAGGGAGAAACTGTTCCGTGTGGACATATGAGTCAGAGGACAGAAATGGAGACCAGCAAGAACACCCTGAAATTACCAGATTAGACAGAAAAAGCCCCAGAAGTTCTGGAACCTCAGATGGTACCTCTCCTTCCCATTCTACCCTCCACAAGTCACAGGATAGTATCGCCTTCAAATGGATTCCCTCAACACGTGCTATTACAAAAGAGTGCGTGAGTTTTGCTCGGGCCGAGATACCAAAAAAAGCAGTTTATTTCTCCCTACTGATTACAATGGGGAAATGTCTCGTGTGCCTATAGCTTGCATATATCCCACTTACACATTTCCCTGATACCAGTGACGCTGCATGGCTATGCACAGGGAAAAAACAACCCCCTGTAAGCTGGACTTCAACTGTGATAAAGGTGACACTAGCTTTTGCATAAAAACATCAACATAATGTCTAATTAGTTTGCTTTAAAAAGGAAAACAAGATATTCTCTTTCCCAATCTGTATCTCCTAGCAAAGAAATTGAACACTTGTAGTAAACATACATTATGATGTACAGGAAGGAACCTACAAGACTATCATATCGATAAGTTCCTATCAACTTCCTAAGAGAGGAAAAAAAATGCTTGCAAGAGAAATATAGCATGTTTCATTTCTCTAGGCACACATATATGCACATTAAAACACAGGTGATAAAAACATACTAGCCTAGGACTATAAACTGCAAATAAAAATACTGTTGTCATCAACTTAAAAAGAAAAATTACTGTTTAAAAAATACTGAGAAGCCAACATAATACTGGTGGTAAGAGATGAATAAATTTCCCCACCGAATATTTATCATTTATACCTTGGCATAAGAGAATTCTTTTGGTACATACTGGTTTCCTTATTTATGAATGTTATTCGTAAACTTTTCCATCCCCTGGTTAAAATACCACCTCAATAGTCTATGATAGTAAATTCCACCAACTGATGATAAAAACAAAAAAAAATATTTCCTTTAGACAGGTCCTCCTCTTTGTGTGACTTCTTTTTCATTAGTGGAAGAAGTGAATAAAAGCATCAACATTATTTTTCATCTCATCAGAAACAACATTATTTTTCATTACAAATTTTATGCCTATCAGCCCTGTTCTTTTCATTACCCTTCTGTTCCCCAACACATGTGATGTGATGTCCTAGAAAATACTCCTTCCACTCATCTGAACATTTATTCTCTTGGTTTGAATTTTCAGTGGATGCAGTGCCTTTGTTAAATGCATCTTACACAATAAACCTGTACTGCTGACAAGACTTCTCAATTTTTTTGTACCAAGGAATTAAGAAGTGTTCAACAAAAATATTAGTTCATCTTAATTATTTCATCCAATCCCAGTATTGCCTAAATCAAAAAGGGTCTCACTAATCTCGATTTATCAGAACTTCAACACTTTGATGTTTTACATAATGTTTTTTGGCATCATAAGACCTTATCATCAAGATTACCTAGATCTTCTGACATCGTCCTCCTTATGGTTTTGGCTAACTCGAACTACCCTGACAGTGCTTTACTCCACTTAATCTAATAAATACCATGGAATTAATCAAACACACATATACAAATGCTCTTTCTTCTAGCATGAACTGTTTTCCATTAACAGTGCACTGGTACTCTCCACTTACTACTTACACTCAGGAGTCTGATGTGAAGGATCCTGCCCAAACATTTTTGAAAAAACCAATTTATCCCCACCAGCTCCAATAAGAATTTGTTTTAACTTGACCAAGTTAAAAAAAAGACTAACTTGTTCTTTTGGCTAAAAAGTCATAAGATATGCTCATTTGTCCTCAGTTCATTGCACTAAATATTTTAATTTTTTAAAAATCTAACAGAGTATTAAACTCTTTGCAGAATGGGCCACGTTTTGGTTCTAAAGTCCAAAAACTGCTGGAGTTTGTGTGATGAAATATCTCCTTACCTCCCAGAGTCGAAGAATATCTTGAAAGCTAAATTCCCTTTTGAATCTGATGAGAAGCCACCGGAAGCAAAAATAAAGGTAGCCTGAGTCTTGAGATTCTAGGAATAAGAGTGTTACATTTCATAAACACAAAATTTGGTTAAAGCAGGTGAAAAAAATAAACAAATACCCCTCACACTCTACAGGTATACATTCATACCACTTATTTTGAAGATGGTAGCCCCTTATCAAAATCAAAAATATTTTCTGGAGGATGGCATGTTTTTAAAATTGACTCTGTTTTTCAATAGGCATGGAGCTACTATTGAAATTTTTAGTCATTATTACTTTACAAGTCTTGTATTTATATAATATTACTTTTGGAATTATATTTAGACCGGTAAGAATATCAATGTACACAGAATGCAGTAAGCTGTTTCAGTTATTGTGCATGAATAATACACCTACCTAAATAACTGCAAAATCCACTGTCTAGCAAACGAAGCAAAGTACTCAGCTGAATTAGTTGTGTCTTCATACCCTGCATCTGTTCTTCAAAATTCTGATGCTGTATGGAATAAAATATTAGCACTGTCACTTTTATTAACTCTATGATAATTTTGAGATTTGCAGTTATTTTTATATTTTAAAAACATTTTGTTATTGCAACAGTGATTCTCATGCTTTAGGTATTTAATATATGGATATTTAACCATAACTCTATCTAATTAAATGCCTGCCTTTTACTGAGAACTTTAACTACAGCAATGAACTGGATTTCTTTGCTAGCACTTTTGTATGTAATAAATGTTAGTTTAAATCAGTCCAAGCTCTGTATTGCCAAGCAGCATGACTGCACTGAAACCAAAAAGACAACTTGTTTTTTTACCATCACATTGTTTTGCCACATGCACATAAAAGCTTCTGTCTGTGGAAAGTCTAAATTGCATTTAATAAATACCAAAAAGGCAGGTATGACAGGGAACAATTATCCTGAACAAAATCCTGCCTAAGACTCCCAATAAATACAAATTTGTCTGTGATGGCTCCAAGTAACTTCAGAATTCTTAGGGAGACAAGTTTGTCTGTATTGCACAGCAATAGTATTGCAAACCCACTGCAATCTGTAACAGTCAGAAAAAGTATGTTGACTCCAAACATAAAATGATTGCTTTAAAAGAATTCAAAAACTCAATGCAATTTATAAATTACAATTAACCCCAAATGCTATCTGTAGCTTATTTGTTTATGTGGACTAAAAAAGCCTTATTTTACCATTTGATCCATATATGATACGAAGCACCAAAAGGCATCTACTTCATTCTCCATAACATACAAGACAGGTGACAGCAAGTCGCTCATCCCCTGCACATAACCTTGATGGAGAAAAAGGGGGAGGAATAAGCAGATAGCAATTTAAAATCAGCAGTTAAACAGCAGTTTTTCAAGCCTCCTGAATGACTGCTAAACATTTCACGTTTGTACAGATGCTGTAATTCTCCAATTCAGTGATTTTGTATTAATAACCACTAACACCCAGAAGATCTAATAAGATTTATTAGCCATTTCTGCCAATCTAAAGAGAACATAAAGCAAACACATTGTTCTAGTAGTAACTGAAATATGTACAAATTGAGCTGACATCACAATAGATTTTTAGCAAACAAGTTCCCATTTAGAGCTCAGGAGAATATATTGATACTTTTAGGGAGATTAAATATATATCTTTCACCATCACAAATACAAACCTAAATATATATCTTTCACCATCACAAATACAAACCTGTATATAGTTTCCTTTCTATCTGTAATTTGTTGCCTTCAAGACATTTAAAACTTTCTAATGTCTTCCCACCCCTCCAACCACCCCCAACTGAAGATTTTCATCTCAAATTAGTTTAAAGAGATGCTGAGTTTCAATTCCAGGAATACATAGTGCAACAGCTTTTATGAAGAAAATTTCACACTTTACACTTGTTTTTTTTCCTGGCACTGAATATGCTTTAAGGATTCCTTTATTTAGGGAAGTAGGGACTGTTCTGCTTGGATGGTATTTTAAATACACCCAAACCTAAGACCATCTGTGTAACCAAGTAGACAACAGTAAAGAATACTACTTATCAAAGCAAGGAAGGGAATTAATAGCAAAGTATTGCTTGCAAGAAGCACAAAAGAAACATATCTAGACCCAATTCAGGGAAGTGCTTTTTAAGTTTCTGTGCCTAGAAGCGGTCAATCAAGTTCATATCCCCTAAAAAGCACTTGCATGCCTTATAAGAAAAGCTTCCACTTAACAGCAGAAGGAAATGCCCACTAAAGTATGTAATTTTTACAAACAGCTGTTAACATTTTAGTTGTATTTAGAAAAAAAAAAGTCACAATTTTATAGCTTTTTAATGCTTCTTCCAGCTCTCTTGTTTGTAATTAACAGTCCAATTAAGACCAGTAGAGGACAATGATTTTTACAGGTCATTTTTCCTCTTCTTCATGACTCTTCCAATTACCTTATCACTGGTGCTAGTGTCAGCTCATCTACTGCCTTACTGCTGACCTCCCTAAGTAAGAGAACACAATTACTGTGTATGCCTATCATCAGTGGTTGGTTCAACATGACATTTCTCAGTTGACTGACTCCATTTCTTAATGATGTAACTGTAACTGAATAACTGAAAAGAAGATTAGAGTTAATGACTTAAAATATGGAGCAGGTGTGAGAATAGAACAAGTAACAGCAAAAAGATAAATAATTGAAAGGTTAAAATTAAAAAAAAAAAGTTTTATTCCACACACATTTAATGCTATGGCCAACTAAAAATAAATTCAGAGAAAATTCTGTTCAAGACATTTGAAAAGTCCCTTACATAATAAAAACAGTTTAATTAATGCAGACTTAAGGAATTTATTCAGAAAAATATTGTATCAACAACTGTTCTGTCCCCTCCCCTATCTGGCACAGTTTGTGGCATTACATAGACCTCTCTACAGCTGTTGTTGAAAGATTAAGAGCAGCACTGCACCAGCGCTTGAGTAGTTTAGAAGCCTTGGACAGTTACTGTGTCAAATTTCCTATATTTCCATGTAGCCATTGACCAACAATATGTAAAGTGGAAGAAGTCCTTCCAAGAGTGGACTTCTGAAACTGATAAAGGAATTAGCAGACCTGTTGTACAAACTGACTGTAACGCTGTATAAGTAAGTGCTATAAATCCCTCTATACCTGAGATGCTATGTTTCCCAAAATCCCTTTGGACCACTTCTATGTATATTTGACCCATGGTACCTTTCCCCATTGGCTGTGAAACCTTGCCCCTATGGGCGGTGGTTAAGATCCCCTTAGCTCCTTGATTGGGTGTATGCTAATTTCCCCAGACCTTTAAGTACCTGAACCCAAGGACAATAAACTCTCTCTCTCCCTCTCCTTGCCCTCCTGCTTGTCTCCTGGTGTGGTCTCTGCGGTCCTGCTTTGAGGCTCGGGGAGCCACGTGGCCAGGGGAACCAGGGGTGAGCATCTCTCTCCAGCCATAAGGACTAACTTCTAACCTCTGGAGGTACCCACAGCCCCTGCATTTCCATTATTATTATTATTATTGCTTGTTTATAAAACAAAAGACTTACCCATATTTAAGCTGTCTAAACAATGTTTTTAATAGAGTGGGTGGTGAATCTGCTTTAATTTCACTTAAAATGTCACTGCGCATTAATGCAGGTTAAAATGTGGAAAGATGTTTAAACCATCTCGATCAGTTTTGGTTTTCTCCTTTTTCCAGCTGAAGATCAAGACACTCTAAAGACTTGCAGAAAGGACAAAAGCTAACAAGAACTATAGCTCTGCAGTATGTTTACTAGCATACTTTCTGTCTTCAAAATCTAGCACAGTGGGCTTTTAGAACACCAAAACTTTTCTGAGACAGAATATCAAATCCTCCCAAGTATACAGCAGCAAATGTCATGCCAGGAGTGGAGGGAGAACCAGAAAAGCTAGAAGTACGTTTTCCCTTCCTCCCAAGACAGTTAACATAAACCCAAGACTTAGGTACCACATTAACACTGATTAAAGCAAGATGTTATATGCTCTTCCCTCTGCAACAGATGCATGCAACTAAAGCGTAATTTTTGACAGATTGCAAAGTGCACTTCTCAAGAATCAGCATTTAAGATACTCACAATAACACCATGTTTACAAACAGCTGGTTCAGCATGCTGAGCTTTAATTACAGCAGTGGCAGCTTGTTTATCATTTTTATTGATACATCAGTCTTAAAAATGAATATAACACTCAAGCTCCAAAGACCCAAACCCATTTAAAACTCTGAAAAAAGAAATTAGGAAAAAAAAACCCGAACAAACAAAAAAAACCAACAATAGGTCTACAATGAAGACAAACTGCCACTTGATTTCCAATCCCACCTCAGCTGATGAATTCAGATGTCTGCAATAAGCATCAAATTGAAGAGAGGAAGAAAACATGAACAAAGTTATCTACATTATCAAATACAACTCTTGGCATTTACAAAAAACACTGTAATCACTACAAGTCCAACTTTATTAAGAGGATTTATCATAAGTGAAGCTGCCTATCAGAAACCAAAAAGGCTTTTACGTTCAGACGGGCACAACTTACCTAAGTCAAAGTCATACATGCAATAGGTCATCAAAATATCATGAAGTAAAATCAGGCCTGGATTATCTTCACCTTCATAGAATTTATTTGTTCGATCTGTCCTGTTGACATCTTTTTCTAAGAAAACAGTCCAGATTTAATAACATTTTCGAAACCAGTTCTACAAAGCCAGTATCAAATGAATTCAGAATGTTTAAGCTGCTTTCTTCCTCAAAGTGTTGCAAAGCTTTGAAGTGTTTGAGACAACTGCATAACTGAATGTCATAGCAAAATAAAGAATATTTTAAAAGAAAGAAAATCCTTCCTATCTGCAATAAAAGGATTTGCTTATAAACATATTTTAAAGCTTCCTGCCTTTATTTTTGTTAATACTTTTTATGGCAAAAT
Source organism: Pachyramphus minor (assembly GCA_013397135.1). NCBI lineage: Eukaryota > Metazoa > Chordata > Aves > Passeriformes > Tyrannidae > Pachyramphus > Pachyramphus minor. Next base: position 94,346 of record VYXB01009548.1, on the reverse strand, counting down.
TCCTGATTATAATTCAGCAGAAATGTTTTACATTTATGAGGATTAAGAAAAATTTTATGTGAGCTAGCTAATACAATGCCAATTATGAATACTTAATGTGATGCAGCATAAGCCATAGCTGGAAAGCTACCACATGATCAGCTCGAAGACACTGTGATAGTTCATGACAGCATGTTAACAAATACTGTTTAACAGGTTCCTATAACTCACAGCAAGATGAAACTGTTCTTTCATCAGGCAGTTTTGATGCCTCAAACATACCAAGCACACAGTATACTCTTTAATAATCTGAAATTCAAAACTGATGAATGCACTTTGATAAAAGGACTATTTTGTAGTTTTGGATCTATTTTACCATATAAGCCTAATATTATCACCTACATTTCAAATACTTAAAGAACTAAAAAATTGCTTCAACAGAAACAAACAGCTGGCCTTTTTTCAACTCTGAGTATTATTTTTTTCTGTTATAACTCTCTAAAACTGTAATTTACTAACCTAGTAAGACTTTGACCCTTTCAGCTTGCCTGTTGAATAACTGCCTGAAATAAATTTAGTCTATGTCTCAGAATAACACAAAAATCTTGTTCTGCCTTAAGTATATTTCTAAATCTAAATTTACCTATAAGACTTCGGTAATCTCTTAATCTTGAATTTCTCTTTTCCTGTTCCTCACTGACAGATTTCCACTGCAGTTTCATCCTGAAATATTCATCCCTGAAGAAGAAAGATAATTTTGAAACCAAAACATTCTCAATTATTACATTTCTTTGTGTTTTTTTAATTTAAGCATTCAAAGAACATTTGTTCTTTGACATAAATAGAATAAGATCACCCTAGTTATATAATACTTTTACTTTAATATAACAATAATACTTAAGAAATGCTCACATGCTTCTTGCATTCAACAATTTTAGCAGCTCTCTTTCAACATTCCTAAAACCTTTTTATCTTAAGAAAAGATGCAGCTTTTAAATTTATTTTGTAACACACACACACACAAAAATTACTGTACTCACGTTTTCCTTTTCTGCAGATTTGCTCTCTCTTCTTTAGAGCTATTCCAAGGAAAGTACCCCAAAAGAAATTTCCATGCCTCCTTTCTTAAAGTATGGCACAGACCCTAGGGGAAAATGGATATGAAACATCAATGAAAAACTATTTCATATTGAGAGGAAAAGTACCTATAGCTATACAACACTTCTCAAAGTACAACTTCATAGAATTGTTATATGTTGATTTCTTCTTACATTGTAGCCAAATCTCATGTGCTAACTAGGTATCACACCTGGAGAAAATGGAGAGAAGAGAGTATGATTAAGCAAAAACTGTAGAAGCACTGGTTTTATACTCAGATAAAAAAGCAACTTTAGAAAATAATTTTCTCCCTATACTTTTGCTTCACTGCTAGGAATAAAAAACTTACAGGCATCGCAGACTTTAAAAAGAAAAAAAAGTACCTTTAAAATGTGTGTATTTAAATATCATGCTGCTTAACTGCTAAACTTCTGGTCTTGCCACAAACTGATCATGAGGACTAGGCTTCCATATATTTATTTTTTAAAACAAATATTTTCACTTAACAAGACATGGCCAACCTTCAGACCAGTCTTCCATTTAAAGCTACCAGTGTCCACTCAAGAACAGTGTGTGACAGAAATCTCTCCAAGTAATGCTCAACATTTGCAGATTACAAAGCTGTAGATGTACTGGCTGAAACTCTCAAAGGAGTTTCTTTCAACTCCTGTAGCACAGTTGTAAGAATGAGGCACTTTTGCTATGAGAGTCCCCAGTTTACCAGACCAAGGCCAGCTTGATTCGTTACTATATTTCTTCATTTAACAATAGCATAATTGAATACAAAACTAGAGTAGCAACTAGAACTTTTCTAGTAACAGGCCAACAGTTTAAGAGATGCATTTTAACTTCTTTTTTTTTTTCCCCTCTAGTCAGGATCTGCACTTAATGTACTGGAAGTTATTTGCATCTTGAGTCATAAATAAAATAGAGCACTCAATCCGTTGGCAAGGGCAGAGGTGATGGGAAAACGGGCTACAGGAAGAACAGATTTGTAGTAATCCTCATGATTGTGGAAGGGTCCTTAACTGGACATCTCAGGCCCATGAATATGAAGGAACAGTCACAGAAATCACAAAGGGCCTCCTTTTCACTCTACCCCCTTTACACTACATTACATAACATATAGGTCTTTTAAAAGCCTGTAATATCAACATTATCTATCATTCTCTACTTCTGCTCAAACAGACTGCATGCTTGCAAATATGCATCAACACACAATGAATGCATGAAGGCAGCTGGATTCCCATCAAAAAAATAGAAATATTAAAGTAACATTAGGTAGAAAAGCCACAGGGCATAACTACAGTTTTCAAAATTTCCATCACTGAGACTAAATTCACATTCATATTGCAAAACCCCTCAGTTCAATTAGAAATCTCAGCAAAAGTGTTTAGGACTACTCTGATCAGAGTCAAATCCAGGCATACTCCTGAGCAAAAAGAGAAGTTTTTGCTGGAGAAGGATAAGTAAAAAAAACCAAACAACAAACACACTTAAAAGAAAAGAATAAACCCAATATCCTAGCAGTAAAGCAGTGGTCTTTTCCTGAAAGCCACTTTGATTTCTTTTCTTTACCACTTAAGCCTCTGTGTTTTCAACTCATTCACTTCAGCCAGCCACCACCAGATCCCTCTCTCTGTATGGCACTTTGTATGTCTGCAAGACTGCTGAGGTATTCTGTTAGCATGAAATCATGCTTTATGAAGTCTCTAACAATACTGACTGGACTATGCTCAAAGTCCAGCATGAAGTGTTACACGTATAATGAAAACAGCATAACCCCAGTTTGTGAAGGAAAGTAAAAGGAGCCAGAATCAAGACATAGGTCTTTCTGAGTTTAGAAAAACAAGTTACCCCTTTGAATATCGATCGCTTTATGTAGTCTACATCTAAAATTCTTCCTTCAGAATCCATATTCTTAGCCCACTCTTCAGCTGACACAGGCTCTCTTCTACTAACTTCAGGCTGTTTTCCTAGATCGATCTGAAACACACACAAACACATTATATGAATCCCAACAACAGGCTTTAATAGTTTCAAACAACTGCACAAAACTGTCTAAATAGTACTAAGCTTGCCAATTTCTTATATTCAGTGCAACAACATTTTCACGTGCACATACTCCAGTAGCAACTCTAAGGATCTAAGGCTGTGTTCACATGAGCAGGAGTGTGGACCAACACAAGCAGATCTTTAGAGTAAGACATTCTGTACTGAAGACCTGGCTATACATGTTAATATTTCAGATTTTGGAGGATGTATGTGTGTTTTAAATAATCTTCTATCCCCAAAAACCTCTGAGCTAGCTTCCCATAAACTAAAAGCCTCTATGCAATTGGAAATTTATTAGGTATGTACAACTCAGCAAACAAGGACAATAGAGAACTTCACTTCAAAAACATATTCCACACTAGTGCATCTTGAGAGAACTGAAAAACTGCTTGTGCTCAGAGACACTATCCCCACATAGACTCTACAGTGTGACTGAAAGATCCATTTCAGCACACTTAAAGGCCTCTTCAGAAACCTTCTTCAGTTTGAGGTTAGTCTCTCTCAGATCCTAAATTGCATGTTTAAGCACAGCAGAATTCAGCAGACAGTAATTCCTCACTTCCTACAAATATTTTTATGACAGCAAGCCCCAAATAAATTTGTGTTCCAACTCTTGAGAAGTCCAAAGCATTTGTCAGATTAAGACATATATAATGGCCAGACTTCGTGAACGAAGATCTGTGGAAGGTCTCTGTACGCCTTCCAGCCTGCGCATTGGATTTATTTTAGGTGGGACACAGTGCGCGCAGAACTGAGCCCACCCTTTAATCCTAAGGTTCATCTGCCGGGGCCAAGCGAGCTTGGACAGTGGCAGCGAGGTCCTCAGGACGTAGGTGGATTGCCTTACAGGGCTAACGGGCTCCACCTACCCGGGGAGTTTCCCCGACCGGGAATCGAACCCGGGCCTCGGCAGTTACAGTGCCGTATCCTTAACCACTAGACCACCAGGGGCTCCATATATATATATTATNGCATTTGTCAGATTAAGACATATAGGTCAGTGTTATTTTCCATATGTAACATTCCTTATACTTTTTCTCATGGATAAATTAACTGATTAAGTGCTAGGCAGCAACTTCCTAGAATTACATAGTTCAAACAGCTACTGCTAAGATACTAACACTACCTTGAACTCAAGAAAAAAAAAGAGCATAAAACAGATAATACTTTAAAAATATGTAAGCTGCTTAAATAGTAATCACAAGCACTTAAAACTAAACTTTTTCCATCTATCTGTAAAAGACACCAACAGAAGCCCACAGTGATTCATGATCCAATTATAAGTTCATTCTAGCTTTGGTTCAAGTCATATATAAATCTGTAATTTATACACCCTAGACATTAATCATCCAATTAAATACTTTGTTTTAATCTTAGCCCTCTTAAAAGAAACTGAAATGTTAAAAGTGATCAGGCAAAGAAGTTGGTTATGAATCTGCATTCCCCAGTTTTACTTAACCTAGCTCTGACATCAGAGGAAAGATACAACATAAAATCGGACACTTTTTAAGCAAGTGTCTCTATAGTCACCATTTCCTTAGTTACCAACTTCCTCTCAAAGCAAAACTTGGACTTGCAGGAATAAAAATGATGTATTCAGAAGTAACTGACGACAATCCTAACTCTTGTGAATAAATGGCAATGCAGCATGTTCCACAACTGCATAAACAGTGTAACTCACAATGCTTAAAGTCCCACCATTCCTTTAAAGGAATGCATAAAAACTATCAATGCATCTGTACCATGCATTTATACACTCACTCGGGTAATGACTTCAAATCCCGGTTCTTCCTGCTGATTTATCTTCAGCCCTGGAATAGTATCATGGATAAGGTCTGCCATTTCTGATGGTGGTCGCCTTTGATTCGATGGGTCACTTAAGCGGAAACTGTCAAAAATATAGTTTGTGACTTTGGAAAATCTTCCCATTGTTACGGTGTATGGATCTCTCTTCAATTTCTGCGTTACAACAAAAAAAAAAACAAGCAAAACACAGAAAGCCTCAGACTATTTGTAATTTGTGTACTCCAAGGAAAGCATCAGGAAAAGTTCTGTAGGTCTCAAATTACTGAGGTTTCCTGTATCAGTAGTAACACAGAGCAGTCATCTCATGATTAAAAAAAAAATCTTAAGTATGAAGATTGGATACCAGTGTTCTTGGTAAGCCTGAGCTATGTATAGAAGTGGATCAGATCTCCTGTTTACTTTCCAGTGATTAATGGCACAAAACATCTTCCTCATGCCCAGTCTCCCTATCGTCATAGAAAAAACACTTTGAACCATCATGTACTCTGCTGGGAATCTCACATAAAGTTTGATTTGACAACTAAATCCAGAAATTAATGTAATTCACTCATTTTCTTTAATTAAATAGATTTTCTTTAATTACATAGGTCAGTGGGTCAAAACTCTGGTCTCATTGAAGTCTTTGAAAGTTTTTATGCTGATTTTCAGAAGTCAACAGACCCCACCAAAATGATAAGCAGTTTTAGCATAAAAAAGCCCTTTTTTAGGCAATATTGTCCTCTTTGCTGCTGTATTTTCAGCATCCTTTCAAAAGTGTCAGAAAATACCAATGAAAAATATTTAGTCAAAGAAAATTTTAAGTTTTAATTAATATGTTTTGTTAACAACTAAAATTTTCTCTATTTCCTCTAAAACTTTCTCTACCCAAGTGTATAGAATCACAGAGAACATGAATAGGTTTGAAATAGTGCCACAGGGAAATCAGAAGTTATTAGATCACAGGAAACAACTTATAATTAAGTGTACTTTCCACAGGAGTCATTTGTTTAGGATACAGTCAATGCTTCTACAATGGCATTATTATTGGCAATAATTAATAATAATGCCATAAATGGGCATTGTTACTTCTATAATGGCATTAAATCATTATTCAGGGAATATTTCTGTGACATGGTAGGGTGGATTTTTTTTAACATGTCTTCAGAATAAAAAAATTGCAAGATAATACATACTTGTAATAAACCATATGATGGTTCATCAAGGAGATTTTCAAAAGACTGAGACAGTGACTTCTGAGTCTTCACAAGAAGAACCTGTTCATGATCTGGAGATCTGCAGTAAAATTAAAAGAGGTTGTCTGGTTACCACCTTTATTTTCTAAATATATTTTAGAACATTTACTGGTTTTTGAAGTCACAGTTCAGGCTTTGTTAAAAAAAAAAAAAAAAAGGCAAAAAAAAAAGCAGATTTGATGCAAGATCACTCTTAGCACAGGTTAACGAGCTAACGCTACACAGAACAGGACTTTAATTTTTCAAAAGATTAGTCTTTGCCATATTCATTCCAAAATTGTACTTTTTTGTTCTTTGAAAAGTGAAGCTTTCGAAAAATTTTTGAGAAATTACTCTGGAAAATAACTCCATTTACAAGTAAGTGACAGAAGTTTTCTATTTTTGACAATGGACAAAAAGAAGATGTGACACAGGAAATGTAGTGAGACAGAGTCAGCCTCAACACAATATATGCTGAAACTCCTTTAACATAACAGATGAAGTGAAAAGAGCCTGTCACCCTATACAATTAAGGAATTCTTTCTACTAGTTAGTAAGTCTTACATTAAGGAATTACATTACATCAAGGAATACAAACTGCTTTTCAATGTATGAAAACACATCTATGAATTTCTAACCAAAAGTATTACAACAGACACTGTCAGAATAATTCTAAGATTCATACTGATAGGAGCTTAAAAAACCCCAGAGCCACTGTATTGTGAAACAGAACCATCTCAGTACAGTCCTGCAAATGTATTTCTGTGTAGACTCCAAAAGTTAGGCCAAATCAGGTTTGTGTTCTAAAGGAACACCTAACTCACTGTATTTGCTCACTCTCGTTCAATACAACATTTGCTTCTCGACAGGCTTGCACATGCAGATGGAAACAGTGACAAAGACAGTGGAACCGTGTTGCTCCTAGTATTTAATCTGTTCTTTGCTTTCACACCCACTCCCAGTGCAATATCCCATTTTGTCTCTTTCTTCAGCACATGCACCCCATCACTTCCTTAACCAGCTCCTCAATCACCAATTTACTGCTCAATAGGTGACAGAAGACAGAACAGCTCAGAAAGCAGGCTGACACTCAAACCTTAGAGTTTGTAGTTAGACAGGAGTAAGCCAAGCACTTTGCCATCTGACTCTAATCCATCGCACAGACGGTACATTTATAAAATACCTCTCTATTGCTCTCTCCCAAAGTTTAAATCCACTACTTCTAGTCTTTGAAAGAAAAATTACTTTTCTTTTTATTAGCACCTGCATCAGCTACCACATTATTAAAGTTGGAGATAAGAACTTTAATAAGCCTTATCTCTCTCCTGTTCCGACAGGACAGGACACTGTTAACACTGACGGATATGAAATGCAACAAGAGATCTCATTTTGAGACAACCAGACATCATAGTCACAGTTCTGAGGCAGCAACAGTTAATGAAGCTGAACTGGCTTTTGCTAAAACGCAGCACAGGGCTAGTCACATATTAGGTTTGCCTTAACTACAGAATGAAAACTTTATACCATATCTCCCTTTTAATTAAACACTCTTTCTGGACAGTCAGGTGGGCATCAACGGCTACTTAGGTAATGTTCAAAAATTTGTGAGCTAGACACTTTCTTAAACTTACTCATAATCCAGTGAGTTAGAAAATGTCACCCATACAAACAGTGTTTTCTCAATATTAGACTGGTGCAACCAAACTATAAGGCACATAATCCTTAAAGCAACAAATTACAAATATTTTGTGTGAGTTTAGCCACTTCATACACAATTATTTACATAACAACAGTGTTAGAGAAGGGCAAAAACTTATGAGGGAATAGGAACATAAGAAAATACCTATGAGAGAAAGATAATTTAGAGACAAGCTAAAATTTTGAACTTAATATCAATATCCCACATACTATAAACTGGAAATTGGGATAACAAGTAATTATGTTGCCAAGTATTTGCTTGTGGCATCCAAGAAGCTGAGTAAACATCTTTTCCTAAATGAGGTTGTGAGCTTAGATGCATTATGTACTAAAGAATGAATAACCATTAGGAAACAACAGAAACATGCAGATCAAGTTTGTTATTATCACAACTTGAATGGTATGTTTGTTCTTTTCTCCTTCCTTAGAAAAAATTATCATCATAATTCATTACTAGACCCCAGAAAAGAATTTGATGCCAGAAGCAGATCTTAACTGATAAGAAAACTAAAACTGGAAGTTCCTCCTCAGCTGAAGTTCATCTATTGTTCACAGCTGCCATTGCTTTTTGCTTTAAAGTTCCTGAAGTATCCGCTGTTGCATTCATTAATGGTTAGAACTGTTCAAGGTGACACTACTAGGCAGCTCAGCACACCCTGCAAGCCTGATTAACACCTCAAGTTTCCCTGTCTCATTTTAGCAGTTGGTTAGAAAAACTGAAATATGTTGCTACAGTATATAGGCAACAGATCACACAGATCTGGTATAAATCTTTCAGTGATTCACAGTGCAACACAGGTGTTTTTCCAGTAGTCACTACATTATTTGCCTCAAAAACCTGCCCCAGCCTACCAGCAACTAGTCAGAAGGTATCCACAAATAACTAAACAAAGAGCAGTATGATCAAAAAGGAACCATTTCCTCAGGGGAAAATGGAGAGAAGTGGGGGGATGGCACGACAACAGTATTTCCCTGTGCCTCCAGAAGCTGTGAAATTATGAAACTAAGTGAAAGGAGGCTTAAGAAAGAATTCATTTGGAACCTAGACGAAAAAAGGGATTTAAGATGAAGTTGTCATCCTGGATTTTTTAATTTACAGTTGTACAGAGAATACTCTTATTTACAAGTTCATCCTGCCACCCCAGTAGCCTCTCCTTTGGTCTTCTAGACATCTCCCCTTAAAATCTCACATATAGTGCTACAGCCAGTACCATTTCACCAGCTGGTCACACTGACCATGCTACCTTCTCCAAGCAGTTGACAGCTTCTGAGCGTCAGCAGCTCCAAAACCATATCTTGAGACTGCCAAAGTGTTTCACAAATCAGTTCAATAAGTGTACAACACTGATGTCCTATTGGCCTGCTCTCCACCCCAGCAGTGTTACTTGGCAACAACCTTCCCTACGTTGAAGGCAGCTCTGACCTCAGTGATGTTACCAATGTGAGCATCCTCCGTAAGGATTCCAACAGCCATTTCACTATCCACCTTCAAATCTATCAGACTATTACATTGCAAGTGACAACAGCAAAACACTTTTGAAAACAGAATATCTGTTACACTGATGCTACACTGTTACTACCTGTTATAGGTGTACATTTTACATCTTATTTGCTTCTTCATGCTCTAGCTAATCTTATTTACCCTGCTGCCTTCTTAAATTATACTTATGTCTACATGGTGAGACCAGAACATTCTATTTTATTCTGCCCTTACGCAGAATCAAAAAAGCTCTATCCAAGTGACAAACTTAGAGGTAACACAATATAAATGCACAACAACCCCCAAGAATTTAACACTGTGATAGGGTCTAACTATGTTTACACTCAGAGTTGATTCACAGAGTAAAGATCAAGTGTGAAATATTCACCATGCAAGAAATTACAGGGAAACAGAATTCTAGGGGAAAACATTTATATACAAATTGATTTAGTTGACAGTACTGTAAGTTAGTCCCACATTCATGTAACTACTCATATATATTTCCCTCAACGGAGATGATCTCAAATTTTAACACAAATTACTCCATTTATATAAGTGGTTCATGAAGGATTTAACTTTTACAATGAATGTTCACGAAGAGCTTTTGCACCCACTAGAGGGAGCTACCACGGCATTCGAAGCTAGTAACACTTCAACAGATTCTAAAATATTTCATAAATCAATCCAACAATTTTAAAACTTCAGCTTACATTCCAAATGCATATGTGAAATCACAGTTTTGGTCACCTTGAAAATTGATTCTACTCATCTGAAATACATTACAGGATATAAGTAAACCAATAATCTGTATTTTACAGAACTAAATTGTCTGATACTTACTCATCCAGTGCAACATGCTTTTCAAGGCATTTAATCAATAGTTTGCTATCTCCATGATGAAAGTGAAGAGCTGGAAGCTTCACATCATCCTTCAGACAGAACACCAAATAGGACCATCCCATGCCTTTTTTGTTTTGCTTGATTGATTTCAGATCTGTCAAACTGAACAGGAATGACCACTTGCTTTCTCCATTTGCATGAGTTGTAGCATCTTAAAAACAAAATTACCACATGATTTCAGTTTGACTTCCAGTGTTAGCAAATACAAATGCATCGTATCTGTCACTGTTGCTAAAAGGCAAACCCAAAATATAAACCCCAGCATTGGTTCTAACAATAAAATGCACAGTAACTGCTATTTCTGAAGTTCTCTTTGTGCCTCCTTGTCTTCCACAGACTTCTAAAATAATGAGCAAGTCCATCAGACTGCTCCCCTAAAGCTGTACCTACAGCTTACAGGAAAAAGTTTTTCACCCAGAGGATGGTCAGGCACTGGAACAGGCTCCCCAGGGAAGTGGTCGCCAAGCCTGACAGAGTTAAAGAAAATGTCTGGACAACACTCTCAGGCACATGGTGTGATTCCTGGGGTTGTCTGTGCAAGGCCAGGAGTTGGACTTTGATGATCCCTGTGGGTCCCTTCCAACTCAGTCTATTCTACAATTCTATGAGTTAAACGTACAACTGCTCTATCAAATACCAGCAGCAAGCTAAATCTAACCAGCACCTCCTCCTTGTAGCGCACGATGATATACATTACAATACTGAGATATATTGCCCACAGTTATTAGCCATGTGTTGTGTAAAGCTGCTACCAAAGGAAGGGTGAAGGAACTGAAAACCTCCCTCTCACCGCTCTCTCCCATACTGTGGAAGCATGTATACACTCTGCGCAGGACTGTATACATTTACAGAGAAGGAATTAGATTTTACTTTACTAGAGGACACAAAGTTGCCAGCATGCCTAGAAGGAATTTGGCACACCCCCTGGCCTGCTCCTATCAAATTACAGCAACTGGAAACAAGCAAGAAGTGGCAAAGAGCATAATACAAATCAGTAGTGCTCAGTGACACTCACTGTGGATGAAGACATGCTCTGGTGCCTGAAGATGAAAAATCAGTAGAAACTAGTGATGCAATAGACCCTCTATACTCAACACAGATGTTGGGTTTAGCTATATATAGACAATTCTCTCTCTCTTTATATATAAGTGTCTATTGCTAGCATGGAAAGCTCCTCTCAAACAGAGTATTTAAGGAGCAAGGACTGTGCTTTACCCAAAAACATTCATAATTTGAAGTCCAAACCCTGCACTCACAAATGACATAGGTGACATTTAAAACCACCATAAAGATGGTGAAACAAGCACAACAGTCTCCAGTTATAGGCTGTGAAATAATACATGAAAAATAAGTATTATAAAAACTGCTATGGGAGAATCAGAAAAAAAAAAATTACTTGAAAATCACTGTCCTTTCTCCCCAACTTGTTTTTCAACATCTCTACCAAGACACTATAACAAAAATGGTGCAGCTATAAAATTATTCTGTTGAAGTAAAAAAGACCATATAAAAGACCCATGAACACATAACTGCACATTCCATCTCCCCCTGCTGCTGCAGTATGGAAAGGCATTTGAGTAGTAAACCACTTATTTTTCTATCTTTATTTCTAACATGACACCTAGTTCAAGTTCCATTTGTTTCAAAGAATGCAAGAGTCCAATGCAGATAAAACTGCCACTTCATCTAATGATTGTCACAGCAAGAAGTCTGGTTTAATGTTCATTTTCAATACAATTCTCTAGCAATTCAAAAGAAAAAATAGATTGAAGGCAGACAACAGCTATTCCATTTGTGAATTTTTTTCCATACCCAGAGATTCATCTCTTACCACAAATGAATCCTAGCTTTTCAAGTCCTAATAAAATCCATTTTACTGTGTCTAAAAGGCAATTCTTCAGTTACAATTTACAATAATGGAAAAAAAAACCAAAACCACCCCACAAACAAAAAAAAACCTCCACACTTATTTTTTAAGTACCTCCATTTGAATGATGTTTCTTCTTAAAAGAGACTGTGGTAACCATGTCCCATTCTGCCTCATAACTACTTGGACGGTCAGCTCCTCGGGAACATTTTTCTTTAGGAGTTTGAGTCCACTCCACAACAGAACTGGAATCCTAAGGAAAACAACAAAAGCAAAACAAAAAAATCAGAAACCATAATGCAAGAAAACTGAGCTAGTTTCCCAGATCCAACATGAAGAAGCAGCATCTTCATTTCATATATTAAAAGAAAATGTATTAAAACCCTCAGAAACATGATATAGTTCAACACAGGAAATTTGGACTTCTAAGTGGCTTTACTTAATGAATTCAAAATACTAAAATATCCTTGCCTCTCTTGCAAACTTTATCAATGTAAACTTTTTATTTAAATGTAAAACTTAAATCTTTCATCTTTAGTCACATCCTCTTAATACCACTTAATACCACATATCACTGCATCTTGCAACCCCCACAGACTTCTATTTTTATTTTGCAATAGAACAGCACCTCTCAGTTTAGTGTCTAACTATGAAGAGTGATTCACCAGACTACAACACAGTAGATGCAGAGGGACTGGTGACTGTGATATACTTACACTTACTTCGTCTTCACTATTCATATGGTTAGTCTATTTTATTTGTGAACCAAGTAAAAACTAAATGCAGTCACCTACACATGTATCCTAATAACCTGGGCTGCAGTTGATAAGTAAGATTCCTACAAGTAGTTATTAATATCAATGATAAATAAGTTTTGCTTCCAGTTACAAGATCACCTACACATAAGCTAACACAAAATAAAATCTCTGGAGAAACAGAATGAAGAACACTGCTAACTAACAAACATACCTTTCCAGCACAGAGGATGTTAGAAGTATCCAAAGTCTCATCCAGTGGCCTCCAGTCTACTAGTACTTCATTTTCCTACAATACAAACAATCATAAAACATCCAACACCACGCAACGAAGTACCTATCACACTATTTATTCATGGTATGATTATGGTACAACTTACATATACATATAAGTGATGCAGACAATGTTAAACATTATGTGACATTTGTTCATTTACAAAATCCTAAATGCCTTTTTAAGTAAACAGTTTGCCAACCACATTATGTGCTTTGCCAACAAAGTTCCCATAACTGTATTATACAAATACCTTTTCTATGACACGTAGTATTCCTGCTATTAAGCTGTCCTGGTCATCATTTTTTCCACAGGATGAATGAATGAAAACTCCATCTTGCTCATACACAACCTATAACAAAATGGGTAATGAAAAAAAAAATGAAGGTCTTAAAATTGTTAATTGTTTCTCTCTCCTATGGTACTCATTATCATTTTGACCCGCCTACAGAACTTGAAATGAACACCTCTACCTTGTTAGCCGTTTTGTTACAAAGGTAACCCACCTCCAAGATCTGAGTATTTCACTTACTTAAATCAAGAAACAATAGAAAATGGAACTTGTCAAACTTCCTCTCTAAGCAACACACTGACTGTTATTACTTTGTCAGTAAACCACAAGAAAACACATTTAATACCTGGCAATTTTTAAATCAGCAGGCACAAGTTCATACAGAAACACTATACAGCTTTTAAAACATTAAAAGGCTTTCTTATATAGTTGCCTTTCCCCCACATGCTGTCAAGCATGTTGAAATTATAACCTTAATTTAAATTTAAAATGGACCACCTAGTTTACAAAAGATGAACTCCACAGATCTAAAAAATTGCAGCCCGAGATTAAATGCCTAGTCCTACATTCAGGGCCAGTGGCAAAGATTTCATCTGAAAGGTAGAATACATGACAGTTAGATAAGAAAGGCTTGTGGGAGTGCACACTGCCCATGTAACTTTTGCATTTAAGAATTTACAAAACTCTTCACAGCATTCTGATGATGCTCTTACAAAAAACAAACAAACAAAAATTCAGAACTCGTCTGTCAAAATTCAGCAGGCTCTATAACAATGCAAATGGGTTCTGTTTTACACAACTCTAAAAGAAGAGTGAAAAGCCCTTTCAATTTTGTGGAAGTGAAATACAACAACTAGTAATTGTTTTAGAACCATGACCATTTTCAATCCCAGCTGTGAACACTGCCTTAAGAAATACATATTTCTGAAGGCAAAGCCTAGTAATTCTCAACTGATCAGAAAGAGATACTGTATTCCTTTGGTACTAAAATATCAGTATCTCTTTTTCTCAACTCACTTATTTGTCAAGTTTTTAAAATCACCACATTTGCAGTCAGGCCAGTAAACTAAAACATTAAGTGTGTAAGCTTAACTGTTTTCAAATTCAGTTTCTGTTTAAACAAGGCAACCTTGATATTTATTTAAATTTTACCTTCTAGTTATTTAGGCCTGATCTATCACAACAACTAGTCAGAAATATGAACCAGTTATCTATCACTGGGACGGCTGCTCCAGAAAAAAACCCTACTAGTATCAGTTATACTGGTAGAAGAGCACTTTTGTCAATAAGGTATCACAAAGTATACCTTCTCAGTCTAGAAGGCATGCAATCTAATAATTGTATTATTTCCAATTCATTAATCTCTCAGAAGCACAAATGATTCCTTTCATGGGAAAAGAAAATGTGTTCCCAATGCCACAGCTGTCACGCAACTAAAAAAATCATAACAGTGTCAGCTCCCTGCCCTCCATTCCACCAAGACACGTGATAAAACCAAAGAACATGCTCAGAAGTTTGGAGGGTATTTGTAAAACAGAGGACTTCTCACAATGCATTATTTCCCTCCTACTATTACTTAAAATAAAAGCTTCTCCAAGTTTGAAAGGCTAGAAGGCCAAGCTGTTGAGATTTTTCTTATCCAATAACAAGCGCAAACTTGTATTTATTTTTTCCGACTGTTGACTGGGATCTAGAAGACACAATAACATAACTAATTTGAAGAAAGAGATGGCATTAATCATACAAAAGAACACCTAGAAAGTGCTTTTTCACAGTTAATCCCACCGCAAAACATTTTAGAAGTTACCATCCTTTAATTTTTCCAAACACTGAGCTGCTCTGTTTAGCAGTACCTGTAAGTTTAACTCCATAACTGTGTTTGAACAAACTGATTTTGAAAATAAGATTCTATAGTGGTAGCACCTGAAGATTAGCTACACTAGGCAATAGGTTTCATACAATGCCCTTAGCAAGGTGAAAATTCACAAATGCTTCTAAGTATTCTTACAGCACCTTACAGGAAAATGTAGTTTGAGACAGATTTTTTTTTTTTCTGGTATTGCAACACTGGCAAGCTATTCAAAGTCAATTCAAAGAGGAAAAGTAATGCTAAATTACACATACAAGTAATTAGTAATACAGAAAGTATCAAACAGGAAGAATGCCAATAGTTGAGTTTGAATAAAACCCCATCCAACAGCAGACAACTGGAATTACACTGTGTAGCTCAATCCCATGCATGGTCCACAAAGGTCCACTTGTTCAGTGCCTCTGCAGCACAACAGTCAGGGAAATGCCTGGTCAGCCAGCACACCTGGACCTCTTCAGCAGCCAGAGAACAGACATTTCAGAACTAGGCAACAGCATCATACACTGCCTCTTGCCTAGAGTAGGTTACTGCAGCACATTAAAGATGAATGTCTTGAAATAATATGTAGGAGAAAAGACAGAAAATGTTGGAGAATGATCAGAAGCATCATTAAAAGGAGGAGGACTTGTGTAAAGTGTGCATGTGTACAATCTGTGTAGTGAGATCCTGGTACATATGGAGACAGCAGAAGGAACTACTGTACAAACAGGGCAGGATAATGAGACCACTGCCCCCTTATCAGCAGTTGAAGTAATTATAATCCCTCCAAACCTGACCTAAATCTGCCTCAGTATTACCTGTCAACACCCTCTGCATAGAAAAGCAACTCAATCTCTTTAAATCTTGGTAACTTTTTGCCTTTAGTGATGGACATTTGTGAAGTACAAAGGCCTCATTACCCACCGTGTGAAAGAATTAAAGAGTTTTAAAGGATGTCATCAGTTCAATTAGTCCATTATACTTCCTGTATCACGAGACAGGAAAACACAGCGCTGGCTCACCTTCGTTTTGTACTATTCATTATTTTACATATTTCATCATGGTCTCTTTTTCAAAGGTGAGAAGCAGGTAAAGCCAAGCTCAATCTTCCATTTTCTTTTTCATATGATTAGAGCCATCACTCTTCTTCTAAGTCTACACAAAATCAATAAGCCCATCATGATAAAAAAGACAAGTTCATGTCAATAAGTGCACACCACAGGTGATAAGTTAACACGTCCCTTGGGTTTTAATCAAAACCCAAAGGTTTCCCTCACCCCAGTATCACAGCCCTTCCACCCATCCACCTAACCAGAATTCTGTGCTCAGCCTGCACAGTCAATCCACTGGGCACGGAAATAGAAGCCCAGGGAAAAAAAGCAGCATCTGTTACTCAGATGCTCAAGGCCAAAACAGCTGTCCAGCAATGAAAGGCCAAACTACACATTTAAACAATGACGGGTTAGTTTTTTCTTCCATACCTGTCTGCAAACATCTGCTGAACTGTCCACAGAGATGCATATTTCTCAGGTTTAGATGTTACTACATAAATGAAAGCCAGACCCTGCTGGTCCCACAAAAAAAAAAAAAAGAACCACGAAGGAAAAAAGAAGAGTGTCTGTCAAAAGCACACACCAACACAACCAAAGCAAATGAACATGTAATGTGACGGGAGCTGAACAACACTGAAATTTACTTGATGTCAAGCAAATTTTAATTATGCCTTGTAGCTGTACATGTCTCAGAATTACTGAAAGGTTTTCAGGCATTTAAGACATCTGAGATATTTCATTAATTAAAGCTAGCTTTATGCAGAACAGTTTCCAGATCCATCCGTAGCATCCTGAAGTTACTAGAATGCTTTAAATCATGAGCATGACTACCTAAGGCAACTTATGACTGTGAAAGCATTCAGTTGGCTATGTCCTTCTATGAGAAAATTATGCAGAAGGTAGGAAAAAAGATTATTTAAGAATTACTTTTTAATAATCCTAAAATTTCAAGTTTGAAATACTATGTACCCAGGAAGGTTACATTCATCAGTCTTTCCTGCTTGTTGAGCAAGTCCATGCTGTCAGTCAGCAAGCATGACTCACACCATATTTATTTTTCCACTTCTATAGAATAAAAACTAGACCCACTGCCTGTCTGTTTCAGAATCCTACCAAAAGATAAAAATGCATGCAAGAGTTTCCAAATGCTGGTAAGCCACCTTGACCTATTTGTTTGGGGTTTTTTTTTTTTCCATAGGTGCTACAGAAGTCGAAGGTGAATTCACAGTTCATTCTAAGCAGCTGTAGAAAGCACAGTACCACACAGAGACAGCAGCTATTCCAATTCATATGCTGACTGAGGGTCTGTATAAACAGGGAATCACAATAGAAAATTCAGGAAAGCTGCACCAAGCAATAGTTGTCTATCCACCTATTATGAAAAAAAAACCCAGATGGAAGCAGCAGGATGTAGGCTCAGTTTACATGTCACGGCATATGCTAGTTAAGGTTCTGGAAAAACTGTTCAAGTATTTATAGTCCATGTCCAGCAAAAAATAGCTTTCTGAAGTCCCACTGTTATCCCAGCAACGTTTTCTGAAAAAGAAATTCTATCATTCTTAACATCATAAGGACACAGCATGGACAATTCATATCTCCATATCTTTACTGTACTGCTAACAATGAGCAGTCAACAGAACACATTTGTAGCTTTTATTGCCAAAGACGCCCATGAGCAGAGGCCTCCAGCATACCACACCCACAATTACAATATATGCCAGAACACAAGCAAAGCTTTGTGATTTAATGCTTGCCATTTGATGGCAATTTACAGCCCTGTGCTACCAGCTAGTGAAAGATGACAACATTGCACCCTAAGCCAATGAGGTGCAGACAACAAAAAAAGGAGAGCGAGATCTCTGCTACACAGAACAGGATGGTACTGCCATTTTCCACCCCGCCTGTGCTGGGCACTTAAGTACAACCTGTGACCATGGCACTGATCATTCATAACTTGTAACTCCTGTTCTTAGGTCTGTCACACACCAATAACCGCCCAAACGCAGGACATTTGAGAGAATGGAGATGCACTGTAACTCTCCCAGTTAGCTCATCCCATGTTTCAGACCCTTCATACTCACACCCTGTGTTCTTGGAGAGTGTGTTCAACTCACTCTCCTTTTCTGTCAGAGAGTACAGCCTCAGGCCAGCGCTACTCTGCCAAGATGCCATCCAGCACTTTTATAGAATCAGCCACCGCTCTGGAGTCAGTAAGTAATTATTGCATTGAGCAAATCCTGATTTTAACAATTTTTCAATAACAGTTACTTCATTTTTGCCTCATATTAAAGAATCAGGTAAAGGACCTCATGGTGGATTCAAGAATTGAAGCAGCAAGCAGGCATGCTTATAAGAAAGTCACAGAGTAAGAAAGTCTGAATGCTCCACAGACTACAAATTAAAGAAAAATGGGTCTGTCCACAAACATTAACATATATAGCAGCCATGCAGCACCTTATTTTCAGATTCTGAAGGGAATTTAACAGACCAAAAGATTCAACACATAAGGAAACTATTAAAATAAAGGCCATCAAAATAAATTCAGTTTAGGCAATGGTTTAGGCAGATGGCCTGAGAGACCTTATATCCACAAAAGAAAGCATCTTCGTTCAGAATTAAGCTAAGTAAGAAGAAATATAACTGAATTTAAAATATAACTCAACTCTGCATTTTGTTGCTTGAATTTCCATCTCCTTCTTTAAAATAGCTGAGGTTTGCCCAGAGCTTATCCACACATCCACTGCTGAACTGTCTGGGCACACTTAAGTAAATACTGCATCAAGAGCCTGCTTCCAATGACCAGGTGCCAGTACATTTGAGTGCTCCACAAAACATCAAGTTAACATTACTTGACCACCATGATTTTCTGCTCCACAGAAGATATGCTACAACTTCTGGCATTCAAATTTTAATAAAACATAAATCATAGATTCATGGAATGGTTTGGGTTGGAAAGGACCTTAAAGATCATCTAGCTCCAACCCACCCCCCATGGGCAGGGAACCTTCCACTAGACCAGGTTACTCACAGCCCCATCCAGCCTGGTCTTGAACACCTCCAAGGACAGGGAGTACACAACCTCTCTGAGCAACGTTTCAGTGTCTCACTATCCCCACAGTAAAGAATTTCTCCCTAATATCCAATCTAAACCTACCATCCTCCTCCAGCTTAAGGTCATTCCCCCTCATCCTATCACTACATACTTTTGTGAAAAGGTATATCCCTCTCCAGCTCTCTTGTAAGCCCCCTTTAGGTTCTGATGGTCCTCGGACAATCTTCCTGGCTCTCTNCCTGGTCTTGAACACCTCCAAGGACAGGGAGTATACAACCTCTCCGAGCAACGTTTTAGTGTCTCACTACCCCCACAGTAAAGAATTTCTGATATCCTAATATCCAATATCTCCTCCAGCTCAAGGTCATTCCCCCTCATCCTATCACTACATACTTTTGTGAAAAGGTATATCCCTCTCCAGCTCTCTTGTAAGCCTCCTTTAGGTTCTGATGGTCCTCGGACAATCTTCCTGGCTCTCTTTGCTCCAACAGGTCCATGTCCTTTGTTCTTATACTGGGGGCTTCAGAGCTGGACTCAGCATAACTCATAGGGTCTCATANCTACCCCCACAGTAAAGAATTTCTGATATCCTAATATCCAATATCTCCTCCAGCTCAAGGTCATTCCCCCTCATCCTATCACTACATACTTTTGTGAAAAGGTATATCCCTCTCCAGCTCTCTTGTAAGCCTCCTTTAGGTTCTGATGGTCCTCGGACAATCTTCCCGGCTCTCTTTGCTCCAACAGGTCCATGTCCTTTGTTCTTATACTGGGGGCTTCAGAGCTGGACTCAGCATAACTCATAGGGTCTCATAAGAGCAGAAGGGGAGAATCCCCTCCCTCAATCTGCTGACCATGCTTATTTTGATGTAGCCCAGGGTACTTTTGGCTTTATGGGCTGCAGGTGTGCATTGCCAACTCATATTGAACTTTTCACCCACAAACACCCCCAAGCTTTTCCCCCTGGGCTCATCTCAATCCATTCTCCACCCAGCTTGTACTTGTGCTTGGGACTGGCTCAATCTAGGTTCAGAACCTTGCATCTGGCCTTGTTCACCCTTATATGTCTTTTGTTTGCTGAGCCTATGTCTCAACATTTTTCCTAAGACAGTAAAATTTCACACCTTGCTAAAGTCTTAAAAACACCAAGTTTCTAAGTAGGGGTGGGGTGAGGAAGGACAGAATCCCACAAATATTGTTCATGTTGTGACAAATAAGAGAGAGCTTACAACACCAGGAACCATGTATCATAAGAAAGGTTTCCTGCTTGACAACAGTACATTTTTCAAGCTCTGCCAACCTCTTGAACCACAAAATATTTCTGCTACACATGCAATAATAATGGGACATCAGTGCAAATACAAGTCTATTCAGGGTACCAAGAGTAAGAGCTTGAGGTGGTAACATACTGTTCCTATTGCGAGCACTTCTGTGAAGAGAAATCCTTAATGAAAACAGAGAGAAGATACAGAAATTTCAGAATTATCACTGAACTGCTTTACATTCAAGCACAATGACTCTTAACTAAATTCAAATTTAAATTCGGTTCAAATAAACCCTACAAAGTACAATACAATCACAGAGAATTATGATTGTGTACACAGTAAATTATAAAGGCTGAAAAAGTTACAACAAACGAGCACATTATAGGAGCCTCTGTGCACCCAAATTTAACGCGTACAAGGTGTAGCAAGAAACTGCCTGTACCAGAGAATACATATACACCTAAAATAATTCACTGTATGTATGCCAACAAACTACCTGAAGGATGCAAAGCTAATTTTAACATACCACATTTTAAATCTCTTGGCTAGTCCTGGTTATAAGAAAAAAAAACCCCTCAACAGTAAACACACACCCCATTCCCAAACAATATAGGCTTAGAACATTATTGTTTAGTAACAGCTACAGTGCCACTTGAACACTTCTAGTTGCTGAACTGTCCAAACATCTGAGCTTGAGAACTAAAGCTCAGATACTTGGTCAGTTAACGCTCTGAAGTTTTAAATCCAAGAGCAAGAGCACAGTCAAGTGCAAAATAACTTCTCTGACAGCCCACGTGTCAACTGGTAATTTGAGAAAGATCTAACAGCCCTTGTCCTGAAGATACTCTGAACTCTAAGAACATTAAAAAAATTGTTACTGTCTTTAGACCAGCTGCAATAACAGCCTATACAATGACAGGCTAAAATTTAAGTTTGTACTTCTCTCCATACACAGCTTTTTACCTCATTTTCTAATATGGTCTTCTGTTATAAGGGTGAGTCCAGAGTCAGCTCTCCAAAATACAGTAAACAAACTCCCATTTGCTAAGCGACAAAAAGAGAGAAAATATACCTGTCTTCTTCTATGAAGTCAAAAGCTCTGAAAACAAAAGACCTTATTGCCAAGTTACTTGCAGAAAAAAAATGGCAACTCTAAGAAAGGGCAAAAAACTGAAGCACATTCTGTTCTAGGGCAGAAGGTCATTAATAAAGAATGAGTCATGACTCCAGAACTCAACTGCATTAACTTACATTTTCCTGAACTGAGTTAACCATCCATATGGAGAAAAACACTGATAAGAACATTCTGAGACAGGAAACAGTAAGAAAAAGATAACAGGACAAAAATCCAGGTAAAGTAGTACGTGAGGTAACCAAATTTATAATTCATATCCCATTAATGGATGGAGCAGAAACCAGGGACTATGCTAAATAGCCGAGTTCTGAATCCATATGTGAATCTGATATTAATGATGTGTGGGAAATTTAAAAAATGAGGAAGAGAAGAGGAAGGCAAACAGAGTAAAAATATAAGAGAAACCACAATCTTATATAGTTTGCTAAAACAAGACTTCAGGAAAGCTGAGACAATGAAGGCTCTCACAGATGCTTAACAGACATTAAAATACATCAATTCCATGTGATAAGATCTGCCAAGTGAGACTAAAGCACCCCACAAACTAATGCCTACTACTCTTGCAGAAAACTACCACTTGAAACACCTTATTACAACACTGCACTAACACAATGAGCATTGGAATTAATTCACAACACCAACAGCTTGGAAACACATTGTAATACAAAATGCCTGAAGTGAGAATGCTGTACCAACTTACACTGTGTTTACTGCAGCTGGAGTGAAGTTCCACTAGTTTGTGAGCCCTTCTAAAAACCCGCTGCCATCCAAAGGACCAATCTGTGGTCCAGTGTGCTCCCAACAGAAAAGTAACCCAGAAAAAAATAAGCACAATCAGTTTTATGTATTATTTCAGCTCACTAAAGCCACTGAGAGATCAAATTAGTCCGGTATCCAAGAAAGCAGAAGTGCAACACACATGTGGGGAAATAAAGAGAAGGATGGAACTGTTCCCAAGAGTAGTGAAACTTCAAACCAGCCCATCCACTTCATGAAGTTTGAGAAAACACAACTGTCGTTTTTCCTCTGTATTAAAAGAGGCAAAGAATGTTACTTAATTAGAAGTTGCATTAACAAGTTGCATTTGTATGGTGGATGTAGAATAACTGCAACAGAGTTTTGCAATGTCTTAAGAGATTTAATCTCAGGCAAACAGGCTTCTTTTAGAGGGACAACGAATACATAGGAAATCCACTAGCAACTAATCCACAGTAGTTTTAGCGTCTCATATAAACTATGACAATATAGCTGCTTTCAGGAGAAACATCATGAAGAAGATCCTGACAAAAGCCAAAGGGGGGGGCGGGAAACAAAGTATTTCTCATCACGCAATAAACTTTTGGATTGAGCTTAAAATACACAAAACCAGAAAAGGAAATTCTCTGTATACATAAAAACTGGATGTGCATAGCTAGAAACAGCTGGGAGGGCTATCTTTATATTTACAGCATCTAAATGCAGTAATGAACATAAAAATAAAACTGGATCAAGTCGAGATGCACAAATTGCCTGTTCCACAAATCCTGGTTGAAACAGATACGGTAAACCGGGACAAAGCAAGATCTCTACTGAATTTTCACACTAACCAGGTGCACTACTCAGCATCCTCGGAGAAGTGCCAATGCGGCTAATTCTATAGGTTCTCTTGTGCAGAGATCAGCACGAGCTGATCAGCACAATAATTTTCTGCCGTATGTTGGAAAAGTGATTCCGCAGCCTATCACACACTTACCGTGGCTACATACACCGTCAGACACGACACCGAGATTTTAAATCCTAATTAAACCACCCACGTGCTCGGGAGCCCGGCACCGCAAAGTAACGCTCTTAGAAGAGAGTAATGAAATAAAAGTATTTCTACAATAAAACAATACGGACACAACCCATGTTTGTTGGCGGGGGAGGAGGGAGGCAGGAAGGGTTGCCAGTACCTTCCCCCTCCTGCGATCTGAATCCTTGTCAAGGTTTACTGCTTCGCTCAGGAACACTCGGCAAGGGTCCGCGGCAGGTAACAACCTTTCAGTTACCAAACTATTTGACTGACAAGGCTCTGTACCCGCGCCGGGCGGGTTCTCGCACACTGCCAGCGCGCAGGCGGTGGAAAGGCCAGCGCCGTCCCTGAGCACCGCTGGGACACGCGGCCACGTAGAGAGACAAACTCCGTTCCTCCACCTCCGGCTCAGCGCCAGCGCAGCCGCGGGGCCGCCCGCCCCCGGCGGAGAGCGGTGCCCTGACACCGCGGGACCGGGGCCGGGGCTGAGATGCCGCGGGACGCGGCCCGGGCCACAGGTGCGGGAATGGCCCGAGTCCGGCCCGCCGGCCGCAGCCCCCTCGGGCCCACAGGGCCCATCACAGCT
>VYXB01009548.1:59080-70056 GCA_013397135.1 Pachyramphus minor | reverse complement strand
CGTCGCGCGCTCCTCACGTGCTTCCCCGCCGCGCCACAACAACGCGTCACCTATCGCGCCCCGCGCACGCGCATTGAGGAGGGGCGGGGAAGTGCGCGGAACGGCCACTCCCGGTTGGGGGCGGGGTTATTGTGGGGGCGGGGCTTAGTCGGGATCGCCCCGCCCCCGAGACCGGGTGATGGGGGCGGGATTACTTTCTTGTTTTCCAAAGGATGAGGTTGTTTTCCTCGCCCCTTTCTCTCTTTTTCATATCACGACACGCACGCAGTCCTCCGTGAGGCTGGCAGGTGCCCAGTTGCCGACCCCGCAGCGGCCGGAGCAATGGTGACCGCCCCGCGACAACGTGCGGATGCGGCAGCAAGGGGGAAAGACGGGATTACGCCTTTTTTTCAGTGGTTGTTGGTTTGTTGTTTTTTTGTTTGTTTTTTGTCTTTTTCTCACCCTTAAAGCTTTTCCTGAGCCACCTGAGATCACAATTATAATTTGAGCAGTGTTTAAAATTTTATATAAAATACACATTATATTCTCTCTAGCTGTTTTCTTCCCTTTCCTGCTGTTGTCCAGGCACAGAATCATTGCGTTGTTTGCGTTGAAAGGGACTTGAAAGACGATCTGGGTCCCACTCCCCTGCCTTTGGCAAGGACACCTTCCACTAGACCAGACTGCTCAGAGCCCCATCCAACCTGGCCTTGAACACTCTGGATGGGGCACCCACAGCTTGTCTTTGCAACCTGTTCCAGCGTCTCACCACACTCACAGTAAAGAATTTCTTTCTAATATCCATTCTAAACTTATCCTCTGCCTGTTTGAAGCCATTACCCCTTGTCCCATCACTACAAGCCCTTATAAAAAGCCCTCTCCACTTCTCTTGCAGACCCGTTTTAGGTACTGGAAGGTGCACTCACTTCCCTGCCCCGCCTCAATGCGCGGCGGGGAAGCACGTGAGGAGCGCGACGTCACCAGAAACACAAAGGTACTGGAAGGTCTCAATGTGAATATTAGGTTGCCCATAGGCACTAGTTGCCCCAACACCTATACACCTATAATGTTAGTGAAGATGGCTTTCACCACATAACACATTCATATTCATCGTGGGCCAAAGGCAAATCTTAATTACAATCTCATCCATGTTAGCAAATATTCAGCTTTCGTATGTGCACAGACTCATAAAGCCTGAATGAATTCTTATGCAGATGTCAACAGGTTTTGAATGGTCTTCTTTCCCTGGAAAAGTATATAATGTGTGCTATTACTTTTAAAAAAAATGGGCTTTCTCTTAATGTCTGCAACATAGGATGCTGCTGAGAGCCATAAATAAAGATTTTTTTTTTAAGAGATTGGTTATATTCCAACACCATTATATTTTGAGCAATTAGTATATCCCCAAATATTGTTTATTTGAGATGGATGAATGAGATGCTCGCATGGAAGTGATTTGCTACTCTGAAGGAGCAAAGGTTTTGCTGGGTTTTGTTTGGTTGCTTGGTTGTATCTTTTTGTTTCTGTCATAAAATGGCATTATAATTTGCTTCTGACTTCTCAAATTTAAAACTCATTTGATTAGATTAACACCCAGTACTGTACTTTTTACCATGGAAAACCAGATTTGCAATTCTCAAGACGAATACTGATTTGCTTCAAAGTTGGGAGAGATTGTTGTGACTCTGTTTATAAACATACATAAAGATGAGAAAATGTAATAAATACACAGTCAGAACAGAAGTCCTTGTAGTAATGTCTAGGTCTAGAAAGCTGTATGGGCGTAGCAAAAATGGACATCCTTTCTTTGGTTGTCCCTTTCTTTGAATTTTGTCAGAGCACAACTGAGTGTTATGGTGAATATAAAAGAGAAGGCTACACATTAAAAGTGCATCACCATTAATTAATTGCTTTGAGAGATGCAGTTGTTTTAGCCATCTTCCACACCCACACTGGTTTCATCTCATTTGATCTCTCGTGTCCATTGTAATCTTTTCCCTTTCTTATCTTTTTTCCTTTATTTCTTTCTCCTTGCAGTATAACCATACATTAGTTACACACCCACCTGTACTCCTATTCCCCTCTGCACCTTGTTGTCATCTCTAACTTCCCTGAAATCTGCAAGGAACACCAGGGACTTCCTTCATTCGGCTCCATTGCATCCCCTCAATGGAGCCCTTCATGATGCATTCCCATCATTCTGGCCCTTCAATGAAATTGCTTTGTTAAGGTTTCTTTCCAAGTTCCTTTCCTAGGAGAAGTTCAAAATTAAGATTCCCATCTCAGTTTTGTTAGCCAAATCACAATCTACAACAGACTCCTTGAAGTCTGCTTTCTTCACTAGCATGACTGCCATCTTCTAGTTCTCCTGTCTCTGGGACTTGATCATTAGCATATTGAATCAAAGCCTCTCTTTCTTTGTAGGAAATTGAGTCAATAAATACACATTTATCTCATGACTCACCACCACGTTTCTACTACAGCCATCAATCCTAATCCAAATTAAAATCTCTTTTTATAGTCTGCAGGCAGCTAATGGACAAGATGGTTTTATCTTTCTCCAGACTCTCTTGGCACTCATCTCTCTCTCTTCAATATCAATATCCAGCTATCTCCAAGGCCCACAGCTTGGTTAATGCCTCAGTCTTAGAGATCTCTCTGGACTCTGCCTTTCATGTTATAGCTAGCTCCCTTGCAGACTTTTTCTTGTATGACAGCACCAAAACATAGTTTTTCCTATCTATCCATACAACTAAATATTTTTTCTTGTACTATGTTGTTTGCTGACAGTGACCAGCACCATTTTGATCTGTCTGGACTTCTGCAGAATGTTTTTGCTATTTATCTAGCCCATGTTACTTTAACCCTCTCATCTAGCTCCTCTTGTCTGTCTACTAACTCTCACCCTTCTCCAGGGACCAACATAAAATGCCATTACTCATTTTAAAGACAATTGCCTTCCGCTCGCACTCACTGCCAAAGATCCCGCTTCCGTATCAAGTCAACTCGGTGCTAGATTTGCCTGTTATTTGTAAAATTTTCATGCCAGAAGTTGTGTGGAAGGCTTTTTCCTCAAACTGACCTTCCTGGAACTGTCAACTAAGTAAAGAACTAAAGGATAAATCCCATTTGTATTACTACTGGACATCAGTTAATTCATACTTTTCCAAAGTTACTCCCAGGTCCCTTTCCATGGCATTGCTTTCCAGTGTCTCATTCCCCAGTCTGTACGAATGTCCAGGGTTGCTCCCTCCCAGGTGCAGAATCCGGCACTTCCCCTTATTGAGCTTCATATGGTTGGTGATTGCCCAGTCCTCTGATTTGTCGAGGTCTCTCTGCAGGNCTTTACTGAACTCCAAAAAGCAACTGGCTTCCCTTGATCAGCTAGGTGGTTACCTTGTCATCAAAGGAGATCAGATTGGATAAGGAGGACTTTCCCCTCATGAAGCTGTGCTGGCTGTGACAAACGACTGCATTGACTTTCAGGTGTTTGTCAATACTTCCCAGAATAATCTTCTCCATAACTTTACCAGGCACTGAAGTGAGACTGACATGCCTGTAGTTTCCAGGGGCCTCTTTCTTGCCCTTTTTGAAAATCAGGACAATGTTCACCAGCTTCCAGTCAGCTGGGACCTCTCCAGATTCCCAAGACCATTCAAAAATCATCAAGGGAAGTTCTGCAATGACATCAGCCAGCTCTTTGAGGGTGAATCCCATCAGCCCCCCAGCGTTTGGCCACTTTTGGAATGCAAAAGATTTTTCTTATGCTTAAACGAAATTTCTTGTATTTCAGTTTGGGTCCATTTTGTCATGCTCTTTCATTGGATAGGAATGAAGAGACCAGCTCCACCTTTTTTAGTCCTTTTACTCTCATAATGTATTTTTAGACCAGCTCCACCTTTTTTAGTCCTTTTACTCTCATAATGTATTTTTAGACATTGACAAGATCTTCTGAGCCTTCTAGAGACTGAACAGTCCCCACTCTGTCAGCCCATTCACTCTTTGAATGACAGATGGTCCAGTCTGCTAATTATCTTTAATAGCCCTTCACAGGCCTCACTCCAGGATGTCAGTGTTTCTGTTGTACTAGGGAACTCAGCAGTAGACCCAGCATTCCAGAAGGCTCTCACCAGGGCTGGGGGAAGTATCACCCTCAGCCTGCTGGCAGTGCTCTTTCTGATGCAACTCAGGATGGCTTTCTTTTCTGGCTCATCACTAACTTGTTGTGCACTGCAATACTCAGATACATGTGTGCAAAGATGCTTCCCAGCCTGTAATGGTGCATTACGTTATTTCAGTTTACAAACCTGAATGATATAGAATATCAAGTTCCATAGGCCATTAAAGTGTTACCAGGTTCCTCTCCCTTCTCCATAAGCCCATTAATGAAAAACCAGGACAGTCTGTAGCTCTATCCTAAAGTCCAACCTTTCACACAGTACACAGATGGGAATCTAAGGAGGAGGGTATCTTTAGCCTAGGGGCTCACTCTTCATTGGATTTTAATTAACCATCTGCTCTAATAAGGAATCTTCTGTCATGTACAGGTAGTCACAGCACACCAACTAGCACTGAGTGTGCAGCCACTGTTCCTGGCTTTCCCGTGGCTTCTGTTGCTGTCATAGCTGCAAGCATAGCTAGTACTGCTGTGCCAAAAGCTGCAGCAGCTGCTATTGCTGTTGTTCACACAGCTATTTCAGCAGAGTTCTGAGATACTTTCTTGTATTCATAAGTGTTAGCTGCCCACATGCTCAGCCACATGAAATCCTGGCCCACACAAGACTAGTGCAGATTCTGTCAAGTCCTTTCATCACAGGCTTAATTTGTACAAACAAAAACCCCATAGCAGAGGAATAAAGACAAATAGTGCCAAAAATGTCTTTGACCTTTTTTCCTCCTCACAAGAAATGGGTATATGCCAAGCCTTGCTTTAATAGATACAACCCACAATTTTTCTAGGCTACTCCAGTTTGTTACAGATCATAAGCAGATAGTAAATGGGGTGCTGTCCTGGACTCTGGGTGCAGCAAGACACCCAGGAGACAGCTGCAGACCAGGCTTTTTAAGTTCCTCATATTTTAAAAGTACCAGTCCTCAGAATGATTTGTATTGTAGACAGTAAAGGAAATGTCCAAAGATTTAGCTGTCAAATGCTCTTATTCTGCACATGCAAGAGAAAAAGGTTAAAAAAAAAATCCTCCTATCTTACTCCAGAATGAAGAGAGCAGGAGGGAGATCAGGCCCTGGTAACATCCATACAAGTCAACCAAGTAAGCCTGGGGTACTGACCTACAGTCAGCCTCTCTGTTTTATCATTAGTTTGCCCTTTTATATAATTATGGGCCATACCATTTAAGGCTTTTCAGACTAATGCCTAGAGACAGTGTAAGGAACAGCGCAGCCACTCCAAGCAAGCAGCATATAAATATGATTTAAAGGGCAGAGGAGGACTTAACCACATGGATTAAAGCTGTACTACTATGCCATCTGCTCTCAAGGCCAGAGCTCCTTATGCACCCTGGCCTAATTTATTTGCCACTAAAAAATCTAGCCTAACTCACCAGTTAGAATTTTCTCTACTCACTGAGTGTTTCTACCTCAAAGTAGAAACTGAAAGATAAAGATATGAGAGCCTTTTTAACCTGTTCTTTAAAGAAAACAAAAAAACCCTAACCTGCACAAGTAGACCTTGCAGATACAGTAATGTTCCATGCTTGGCTGCCTTCTGTCACAAGGTTAGACAAGAATGGGGACAAACAAATGAAGTACACCTAGACCAAAATTAAAAGGAAGGAAATGCCATTCCTCAGCAGGACTTACTTGTTTTTAGAGTGGCATGGAGTGGTAACAAGACATGAAGGCAGTACACTGGATGATGAGCTTTCTTGAAGTATTTGCACTACATCACATTTTGTGTATCCATAACCACAGCTCTGAGTTCATTTTTGTGAACTTTTTATTTTTATCTGTGTATCAGTAGAATTCCAGAACGTGAATCCATAAGCAGACATTACTGTTGGTACAACTGATCACCAGCTTACAATGGCTTTGTTCTCTCAGTGGGACAAGAACCTTTTTTTTTTTAAATATAAAAGCAGCAGAGCAGATACCAACATGAATGCTCTGCATTTGTCATGCAAGGAAAGATTCGTGATTGCATCAGCCTCCACAGAGGGTAATTGGAAGCTATCCTAGAGTGATGACTAAACAGAAACTGATCTGTTGTTTGCTGATTGGCACATGAGTATTGCCAGAGCTAGGAATGCAGAGGGAAAGATAAATAGCCCACTGCTTCTACATATGCATTAGAATACCAACAAGCAACATTTCCTGGAAAGAGTAGGAAACAAAAGGAACAATTGTTTGGGACAGGGGAAGGGCAGAAGAGGGGAAGCATTCGGGCAATACTTACTTCCTGTACTTAATTAGTCATCATAATCCACTTCAGAGTTCACTTCATTTCCCATACAGACTGAAATCCCTAAGTCCCTGAAAAAGAATCAGTATCCCAGGGTGCCAAGCACTGCAGTATACACATACTAAAAGAATGGTCAAGATTCCTTGAAGGCACCTTCACTGGAATAATTTTAAGATTCAAACCAACTTCAGTATGGGCACATCTTATAGCAGAGGATTGTTTTGCAAATACTTTATGTTGGAAAACCGTGTGAGAGCAGACTGGCCATCAGAGAATGCATTGGGTACTCTGCTGTCTCTTGCTATCTGAAATATTCACCATAGGACTCTGATTGCAGGGTGTTAACTACTAGTAGTATACTTACTCTTCACCACTAAATACAGCCCTTTTAATGAGACACTTTGGAAAGACTAAATCTGTGAAGTAACTACATTTACTCTAGAAACCTCTAGATTTTACTTTCTTGGGGGAAAAAAAGATCTCACTAACTAGAAAATATGCCTTCTGACAGAAAAAATTAGAGCGGTTGTAGAGACACTTACTGGAGATATACAAGAACTGCCTGTATGCAATCCTGTGCCATGTGCTCTGGGATGAGCCTGCTTGAGTAGGGAAGTCAGACCAGATGATCCACTGCGGTCCCTTCCAACCTTACCCATTCTGTGACTCTGTGACACAAAGATAGTAGGATATAGTTACTGACTACTAAAAAATGTGCAAGGGCTAAGAACAGCCAAAACAGAAATTGTGCAAACTCCTCTCATCTTGCTCTGCTTTTCCTGTTGCTCGCCATTTTCACTCAGAATGTCCATCCAGTTCAAATCTACAGCATCACCTGGACAACAGTTTTCACTAGGGAAGCATTGTGGAGGCAGGACAATAGATTACAAACAAAGAGTTGGTGGAAAATCCACCTTAGCCTTGGTTCCATGGTTGACTTTGTTTTCCTGCACACAGAGAGCGTCCCTGGGGCTATTGCTAAACTGACAAATGTGGCTCAACAACAACTGTTTCTTCCCCATGAACTTTTCCGAAACGCCGAAGACCAGTTTCGAGAATCAAAGCTGCATTTTACTAGGGCTATTCTCACACTACACTCTCTAGGGTATATGCTAGCATAATTTATAGCCACTTCACTGAGCATGGTTTGACATCTCAAAGCCATCTTTCATCACATCATGCTCAGGTGGGTTCAGAAATGTTATATTTGTAACATAAAAAACCTGTGGTCTCATCCACTGCCCTAACATCCAGTAACTTTCAGGGTGACTTTATTGCAGACTGCCATCAAGTTTCAAATTCTGTAACACAATAAAACATAAGATATAACAATTTTTAGATGTGACAGTGTTTTCTTTCTGTATTGATTTTCAGTACACCTTTTTTTCTCCTTTGTATAGATCCACTTGCATGAATTGATCACTTTTAATATTAGGCATTGATAGACTAGCAGTCATGATGAACAAGCTCTGTTTTTTGTAGTTGATTCATTGTTTGGAATTAATTTATCACAGGACTATCTTCCTGGTATATAGGATACTCCAAGATTTCAGAACTCTAGCTGCAGCAATGCACCAGGAAATTTAAGATTTGTGAAGCCTCTGCCAGATACTTTTTTATTATGTTTTTTTCAAATTTTCCTTTATCCACAAATGTCAAGTAGAGTATTCCTACAACACTTGACAATGTCAAGTTACTTGACATTAAAAATGCTGTGTCCTTTTCAGTGTTTGCTTTTGCTCTGCTAAAGTGTTCTTTCTAGTTGATTGAGCCTGGTAAGCTTAATGAGCTTATCTGATGAGAAAAATCCAGTAAGAAAATCATTAAACTGCCTGTATGATCAAATAGCACTGACAGCACTCAAAAAATTTAGGTATCAAGTGTTTTCCTCTTCTTTTTACTAAGACAAGCCTGATTAGGCAGTTGTAAGTTTCCTGTTCTGAAAAATTACTTGTTCTCTTCCACTGTGAGTCTCAAATTTGTTGACTTTTCAGAATGGAGTGATGGCTAACTTAAAAAAGAGCCTGCAAATTAAGTTTCAACTGTTCAAAAACATCTGTTACCTGAGTTTGGATCTGTCACAGCATAGCAACTATTTGGCAACAGAGGAAAAAGGAGACCTTGCTCTCTCCAATCCTCTGAACTTGGATTACTTACACACAACCTCCACTATCCAAGAACCAGGAGTCAGATACAGGTGTAGCAAAGACCCAACATTAAACTTCCAATAGTCTCTCTTCACCAGTTTGGAGATAGATATGACCAATTGCTAGGGAAGATTGCTGTAATACTGCTTGTCACACCTTCAAACCGTGCATCTTCTGGGTAACCTAACATGAAGAATTAAAACCCCTTGAAGGGATCAGTGAGACTAAATACATTGAAAAAACCGGACTTGTTAAGATGCAAGAAAAGATCCGCTTGAGAAAAAAACCAATGTTCTGAAACAGAGGGGAACTGCGTATTACTGCTGTATTACCTATCACTGTCTACAGGATCTAGACAAGCAAGCAGAGAACATGTGTTTCCTTTCTTACATAGGGATCCCCATCACCCAAGGTTTCCTGTAGTAGTAATTCATTAACAAGCATCAGTGCAGCCAACAAGTAGGAAGCAAGAAGCCCTCTTTACACAGTCACCCTGCATCAGGTCCATGCTACTTGCCTGAGTGTATAAAGCATTGGAAGTAGATTAAAACAATTACTTTTGCAGTCTATCATTCAACATCCTGATATTGAATAAACACAATCAAAGCATGAAACTGGCCAGTGGAATATGAGTGAGCACCCAGCTCCTCCCTACAATCAAACATTATTTTATGGCTGTAGAAGATGGCAATCAAATTTAGGCTTTGGCCAATTTTAGTAAACTTAAATCCTAAAATTTTAAGATTAAGAATCAAGAAATCATCTTGAAATAAGTTTTCATTTCGGAAGTAGAGCAATTTATCACTTTAATCAGATTACAACAAAAACTTCTCCAAGCCAATATATTTTCTGTTCTCTTAGACAGAATAGTACTTTGTCATAATGGTGAAAGTTTGAAAGATTCTCACTTTTCAAGCCATCTCACAAGAAACATTCCCAATTCTCCATAACTTTCAACACTATTTCCATCCCATTCTGCTCAATACAAAGGCCAATGACAGCTCCAAAAATGCAAGAGCAAAGACTAGACATGGCTATTCGATAGAAAAAGTCTGCATTTAGTAGACACCTACATAAGTGAGATGTACAGGCTTGTCTGAATAGAGAGAAAGTCCTGGTGTTAAGCAGAGTCCTCCCAAGTAGCATAAGCAAATGCCCAGCACAGTTAAGAGCTAGTTTTTGGGCCTTGTTGAGCTTGCACAGCAAATACTGCCAATAACTTTGATCATCATCTGGAACTCCTGGACACAACTGTAGTTAAAGTTATCCTCATATCATGATATACTTCCTGACTTCTCAGGAAAAAGAAATCCTATGATTTGATGCAAACTAAGATTAACTAATGTTGGGAGTACCCCACAAGACCCTTATTTGTGGTGGAAAAAACCTCTGAAGAACAGGAGAACTGAAGAAAAGACAGCTTTGAAATACAGCTAAACTACTGGACAACAGATAACTTCCTACCTCAGAGACTGCTTTTCATATTATAAAAGTGTTATGTTTATTTAATTTATTAACAATGTTCTTAGGAAAAAAATCTTACTTTATATGTAATCTGCAGTTTAATTTAGTATTAGCCTGATTCGCTGATTGTAACCCCTTTGCCTATTGGCTCTTTATAGTTAACATTTATGGCTTTTCACCTTTTTGTATCTCCCCTTACCCATATTTGGATGTGTTTTGGCTCAAATTCCCATATATAGACATTCCCTTGCATGTACCTCCCTCAATTCCTCCCAAATTCCAAGCATTCCATGCCCTACCACATAAAAGCTAGCCTATCCCTCAATAAAGATGATCCATTTTGTCTTCACGCTGTGTGAGTCCTGTGCAAAGTGGCTTTTCCACAGTCTAACATAAGGGGGTGTTACAGCTCTCATGCCCAATAAACTAAGTTAGTGAACTGTAATTAGTTCATAAATTGACATATTCTAATAAAATTTTAAGTAGGTTAGTATTATGTCTACAAGCCTGTTCAAAGTTAGTTGTATTCTCTTCAATGATGCAAAAATGGTATTTAGCAGAAGGAAAAACAACCTAGGAAGTGACCTTAAAAGTCTTGAATTAGGCACTGTCACTGCTGAGAGGACTTTCTAGCAACTCAAAGAAATGGTTAACTTGGCACCTCACTCAGCAGCCTACTACCAGCACCCTCAGTTTTTCCTACTTCTCCTTTCCTTCCGCTAAATAACAAGAGGTGGCTGCTTCTAACTTCTCTTATTCCTGTACTCTGCTTGTAGAGATTCCTGATCTGCATTTGTCCTCAAGCAGGACTCCCACTCCTCTTATCCTCTTTAAACTGTTGTGTTTGGGTTTTGTTTTTGGGGGGGATTTTTGTGCCTTTTTTTTTGTTTTGTTTGTTTGGTTTTTAGTTTTTTTGAGGTTTTTTTTCCTGTGTTTGGGGTGTTGTGAGGGTGGTTATTTATTTATTT